>VWZP01007621.1:219609-375926 GCA_013396995.1 Dicaeum eximium | reverse complement strand
AAAAAAACCAGCCACAAAAAAATCAACAAAAGCAAAAGATAAAATCTATTGTAATATATCTAGAGTCTTTTAGCCAATGTTTCTGAACTATTCAGATGCTGTTATAGCGAGGTAAACTAGAACTGCAGGATTTAATTTTTTCCCTGCTCTCGGTGGTACTTTTTTGACATTCATGACTGACAAGGATTAATAATTTGATGAAATTCAGATGAACTGGAAATCTAAGGGACTTTACAAAGAGTTTCTAACTTAAACAATTCTTACAGAACCAGAAAAAACAAACAAACAAACAAGAAAAAAACCACAAAAACAAAACAAAAAACCACCAAAACCCATTGCTATAACATAGTGCAACTTTTCCCTTTTAAAATAGTTTGCAGCCAACAAAACAAACCCATTACCCCTATGCCATTTTCCATTTCTGCACTGGTATATTAAGAGTTAAATCTTTAACTTCTGTGTGGGCTGTATGCAACCCTTGTCACTGGAGGTCTGCTGTGGCTCATTTGAGATTGCTCCTGATGAAAATACCCCACTACTGGCAGGAAAGATAGGATTTTGACTATAGAACTTATTTAAAAGAGGTGGAAGAAGGTTATGCATAAGGACAAATATAAAACCAATTAAAGAAGACAGTGAGAAATACCATGTACAAATATCTGTAATATTATTTGAGATACAAGTATCAACAGGAACTGTGTCTCTTCAGTAAGAATGAATGGATCCAGACTGGAGAACAAATGGTACCAGCAGTGATAAGCACTACTTACTTCTGGATTTTCTAAACAACATATTTCATCACACATCTCCTGCCTGGATAAGAAAACATGTTATTTTTACTTGATTAGCATAAAAGGGAAGGATATTATAGAAGCAATATCTACAGAGAGAGATATGGGTACGTTTTTTAATCAAAAAACTAGTAACCAAGTCAGCTGAAAAAAAAATTGAAGATACAAAGTAGTATTCAAAGCTTTGAGTCAAAAATAGAAAGAAAGAAAAAATGCATTAATTTACTAGCAGTGGGTATTGCAATAATGTGGTTAGGGGGTGAATTCAAGACTAGCTCAGCCTTCTGACTCAACAGTTGGATCCTGGCATCATGCAAATCCTGATTTACAATAATCCTCTGAGTCTCTGTGAGCAGACAGGGCAAAATAAAAGAACATGGATGCAGGTCATAAAAACATTCAATGCATTTTAATTAAAACCAAAAGCTGGCAGTGGCTAAAACTGTCACCAGAGAAGAAACAAATTTGAACAGGCAACTGGGACCTGTCAGGGTCTCTCCAAATACTACACTCAGTCAGATCCCCCAGTGATTCACTGAGTTTAAATACACAAACAAGCCTTCCTATCAACTTGTATAACCTCCCTCATGCCACAGAGCACCGAATTTCACACAGTAATATACATACAAGCCCAGAAAAATGACAGAATATGTATTTCAAATGAACAGAAGCTACTTGTTGAGCTGTGCTTACACAGCAACAGGCTGCCAACGTTGGTTGCCACAGCCCATGAGTAAACCTGAACTGATGCTGCCAGGAGCAGGCACAGCAGCACTGGGCCCTACTAACACTTGCTACTTGCCCTGTGCTCTTTAGCACTGCCAGGCTGACACACCAACACCCAACATAACCACTTTGAAGGCCCTTGGTGAAGATCCTTGGGCAATCTTTGACAGCAGTTCTCACAAGCTCCCCATGTTCTGGTAAGTCTGTAGCTTCCAGCTTTGGAGCCTTCCACAGGGCTTGCCAGGCAAAGTCCTGCAGTACCTTTTGAGAGACTTCACATTAATCTTGTTGAAAAGTCTGACATTCAGAGGTCTGGATTCATTCCCCCACACTGTGCCAGCATTACACACACATACATTTGCCAAAGGCATTGACCTCAGCAGTACAGTCACCTGAGGCTCCCTGTGTGAAAGAGAAGAGGGTGCAAGTTAAGCCTTCACTATAATGAACTTCTACACATACTTTTTTTTTTCCCCCTTTACAGAGAAAGAACACATTAAATACATCCAACCTGGAAATTTCTGTAAAGGAAGGAAAATAGGATGAAAGCTGGACAGTTAATGTGTTTTCTTCAAAGTCAGGAGCTGAAATTGATAACCCATATAAATAATCCATGGCCTACTGAAATCTCATTCAGTGTCTTTTTCTTCTGTGATTTTACAGCGCCACTTAAAATGAGGTATAGCTCCATTTAAAAGGATTTTGTGATGCAGATACTTACTACTAAACTGTAGAAACCTCCAACTGTAAACATTACTTTTATGTTATTACTGGTGTTACCTTTCCACACTCTCAAGAAAAATATTGAAAACAGAGAAGTGTAAACACCGCTTTAATATAAATAATACAACTTGAAAGTCACTTCCAAGGGAACTAAAAACAGGCTGCTGAAGTGTTCTCTACCCTGATGCAAGCACAGTAAGAACTGATGAATGTGTCTGAGGAACGTTCAAGTCACTAAAACAAAAGGAGAAGCCATAGCACGAGGAGATTTTGAGTGTGGATCTCACCTTCAGCTGCAGCTGAGCCCCATAACCTCAGCCCATGACCCTCTGCACCAGGAAATTCCCACCAGTGATCACACCAACCAGGTCAGCCCAGTTTTCTTGGCTCGGTGGGGGCCAAGTGCAGGAGAGGGGCTGAAACACTGCACTGCAAATGCAGGACACAGCAGCACAGCTGTGGGAAAGCATGTGGAGAAGGGCAACTGTGGGAGCCTCACACTTAATGCTTGAGCTTGGGAAGGTCTGCAAAAATAATCTTCCTTCTACTGAGAGGATTTGAGAAGGGAGGAGGGGTGTCATATGGGGAGCACCTTCCTGTGTGTTCCTACAGCAGCAAACACAACTGCTCCCCAGTGCTTCCTGAGGCCCTTGGAAACCAGCACAACACAAACAATAACACATTATCATTGCTTTTAGTCCTTACCTGTTTTCTCCCAAAAGCTTAACTTGCCAAAAGGAGGGAGGGGACCTGAACCAGAAATGGGATACACATTCCCTGAAAAAGAGAATCACATCATAACTCAAGTAAGAGAGATGCTGTGTGCAGGTTGCTGACAGATTTGAAACCATAGTTTAGAGAAACCCTAAATCTCCTCTTCTATTTACACTTCTGGCTCCTCTTTCCCCATCAGGAGTGCTACACTAATCACTTACAATCCTATTTTTGGACCTGGGTGGTAACTGTGCAGCCAAAAGCACTCGTGCTGCAATTAAACTTTGTCTCCTTTATTAGCAGGTATAATCACATCATCCCACATCCCTTGCTTGGAGCAATTTGTAGATTTTATGACTATATTCCTATTCTTCATTGCCTAGGAGGTTGTAGAAAGAGCATGGTTTTTTTTCTTATATTCATAAAGAGACAAACAAAAAGCTTTTTTCTCAAGGACAGCAGCAGGATGGCTGGCTATGTAAACAAAATTCCTATTCTCAGCCTGCTCTGTAGGTGAGTTACACTCTGGGTTAGGGCTCAAATGACACTTGGCACATATGTAAAGAGGAAAGGCAGAAGTTCTAGTTTTGGAATACAGTGGGTAAGTTCTAGTTTTGGAATACAGAGGATGTGTTTTTCCCAATGTGTGAATAGCATCAGTGCTGTAGCACAGCCAGTGGATGGTTTTGCTCTGGCAGCTCTGCTCTGCCGTTGCTCTTGCTGTCCAAAGCCTGTGGGACTGCTCTGCTGTCCCATCCCATCATCTGTCCCAGCATCTCCATCAGTGTCACTCTGGTGCACACATTGTTTGGTACCTTCCTCCACTCAGGAAATGGGTGGGAAACCACAGTTTGCTTGAATGGGTCTCTCTGTACACCCTGGAGCAGGGGGAGGAGAAACACATCTAATAGACTTGCTTGTTCTCCCCATTTTTTAAAACTATAACCAGCACAGTGCAGTAGAGATTAAGTGATATCTTTATGGTATTTTTGCACAACCACACAAACATCTAAGAATCTTTTTCAATATGATGTTCTCATTAAAGATTTTAACCTAATTGAATACTTAACATGAACCCCCGTGGACAATAGCACAACTAAACCATGGGTATTTAATACAGAATAGAACATGTAATTACCAGAGTGAATCTTAGAATAGTTTAATGTCTTTTGTTATGGTAAAATGAATCAAGAGGGTTTCAACATTTAGGTTTCAGTCTTGCACAGACATGTCCCTGTGGAGCTCTTTGCGTGACTAGACCCTCCATTAATTTCCATTAATAAAGAGATAATTAGAGCATAATGAAAAATGCTCAAACAACTGTATCTATTATAGAGAACTTAATCTAAAATTTTTCATGATATTGTACTTTTTATTCAGTAGGACCTTGGCACCCCAAAGGGTTTGTATGTACAATTTATCTAATTTCCATATTATGTGTGGTTGTTTCGCAGTGCAAATATTCTTCTGTTTAAGTTTGGAACAGGGATAAACCATTCCCCTGGCTCTATTTTTTTCTCCCCCTTTGTGCTCTCTAAGTGCCCACAGAGTGATTCCAATGCAACAAAGTCAAATCCTGAAGAGCTGACCTTGTTATTATTGATATAGTTATTGTCATTTGTCTTCGTTTTTACTTATACAAAAGTAATGACTTTATTACAGATCTGTTTCTAACTCAGAAAAAAAACCCCACTATGATTATTTTGATAGCATATGTGCCTTTTGTAGTGCTTTTTCTAACCACAGATTTTCAACAGGACTCTATTTTTGTCCTATTTGTTATAGTCCACATGCTTGAAAAGATGGCCAGGATTGCTTCCTCACTGAATGCTTCTCAATTCTCCCTCTGGCAAACTACTAGATAGGGCAGACATATTCAGCTTTGGAGATAAAACACTATTTTTCTACTTTTTTAGTTAGCATCTAGGTAAGAATAGTATTTCATCTGAATTTAAGAATTCTTCTTGATTTGCTTTTACATGTTACAGTTATGTGATGAGTCTTTCTTGGGGTAAAGATAGGTAAAAAAGTTGTTCAGAATAGTTGGAAGAAAGTTCAGTTCTAAAAGTTTGGTTACAGTTATATTTTCATAGGAAAATGATATTAAGTCCTTTAAAGAGAAGAAATCTCCCAAAAGCTAAAGAAAAAACTTGTCTGCTGATTTCCTTCTGGGAAGATTAAAGAATAGGAAACTTCAGTAATAAGGCAAGTGAAACTTGTATTGCAATGATTAAACTAGATTTCTTAGGGAAGAGAGATCATGGCTCAGCAAATCTTACTGAGAGTTTGTGGTGGATTTAGCTTTCCTTGTTACCTGTCTCATAAATATTGGAATGAGTCATGCTCAGAATGATGGAGGTGGAATAGATCATCTAAGAACAAAAGATCTGTGTATTAGGGAATTCATGTGGCTGTTGCAAAGGAAGATATTATTAAAGACTAGCAAAGCAACGCCAGGAGAAGACACAAAGCAGTCAGCATAGATTGTAATGTGATGACACAGGTTTTTGCATTCTTGTTTCCCTGCACAACACAGAGGGTGAGAAGTGGGAGAAGAAGAGAGAGAAAATGAAAAATACTGCCAAAGAGGGACCAAAAGAAAGTGTCATGAGATGAAAAAGGAAAGTGAATACTATGATGCAATACTGAAGGTTTCTTCAGCATAAAGAAATGTGCCTTCTAGGCATGCTGCAGCTTCATCATGCACATCTTTGGCACAACAGAACTGCTTTTTTATTTCTGCCTTTGTTAGAGTAAATTTGATAACAGCAGACAGGCAAACAAAGGAATACTGCCTGAGACTGCCTGAGATCCACACTGAGGATTTGCAGAAATCATGTAGAAGTGTAGAAACACATGCAGAAATCAGCAGTTAACTGTTTTATAGAATTAGGTCCTCAGTACTAGGTGAGGCATTAGAGGTGCTTATGCTATCTACAAATGGGAGGGTTTTACAAATTATTTATCTGGCTGGTCAGATGTAATGTGGCAGTGATATCACACATTTTGCCATGCCAGGCTGACTTGACCAAAGCCATTCTCCGGTTCCTTCCTTGTGGGAACACCACAATTATGCTACGGATCTTGGGCTCTCAGCATGAAAAATCACAATGCAAATATGAAGTAAAAGTCAGTGCAACTGCACTCTGAAGTGACCCTGGCATGACTCTGGGAGAGTTAGGCTCTGGAGTCTGTATGTTTGTCATATAACTAGGTAAAATACATATTGGGATCTATACATTTAAAGAAAGATAACATCCGTCCATTAAAAAAATTCTCATAATTTTTTTAAATCATTATTTTAAATATTTGGAAACATTTCATGTCTTTCCAAATAGAAGCAGGTATCAAGAGAAGAAAAACAAAAAATACCTACAACTTTTTATTAATTTCCAGTAATGCACTTTGAGCTCCTTCTTGAACAAGAACATATAAATCATGCTGAGTGGTTGTTCTTAACACAGGAAAAATACCAGCAGCTCAAGCAGGGGGACTCACTTTTTACTTGAATATTTGTAACAGACTTCAGAGAATGTGCATGACTAACTATAAAAATGTACATACAAAGATAGAAACACAATTTTTTTTAATGTAAATGCCCTACAAATTAATGCATGATAACAGAAAATTCCTTTCCTTCCCTTTCCTTTCTTGCTTAGCTCAGAAACCACAAAGTCATTCAGTTTTGGATCCATTCCTATTTCTCAGACTCCCCAGGAGGTTTAGTGAAAGCAAGACATAGCTCTTTCCTGGAACCCTGTGGGCATTACTACGTGTTTTAGATGTAGATAAGGCTGCTACACTCTGAATTTGGGAAGTCAAGATTTCATTTATAAGGTGCTGAAGCTGGAAGGCTTTCATGTCAGGCCCTCAGCTCACAATCTCCAGCAAAAGAGGAAGTGGAGGGTATGTCAGCAGCAGGCAGCCAAGCACAGAACAGAGACATGGCAGCTCAGTGCATATGTTCACACAGCTGAGTGCTGTGTAGAGATCCCCTGTGTCTGGCAAGCACAGCATTTCTGTTTGCATAGCGCTGCTTTCAGCAGCAGCACATCAACAGCACTGCTTGGGCCCAGCACCAGATTAGCATCTTCTACATTTTCAGATGTCTTGCATAGGTTAAAAGGAGTCTTCACTGTGTGATGACTCTTTTCTTGGGTGGACAGGAAAGGGGGTAACAAAAATAAAAACTAAGAATGTTACTGAGGAGCTCTGGTTTTGCTCCTAAGTAGATGCAGGGTGGTGGGGAACACAGAAGGACAAAAAGTCAACCTGGGCATGGCTCTGTAAAGAAAGGTCATGTCCCATGTTCACACAGAGAGGACAGCTCAGTTTTGTAACCACCAAAGAATTGCTTCCTGATTCCTCCTGTTCTTTTCCCATCTTCTCCATGGACAATGTAACCAACAATTTAACTAGGAACAGTCTCTTCTTGGAGATCATCTTCTTAGACTAGTGCTGAAGTCTCTGAGTAGGAAAGCAGTGGTGACTGGGACCAGGAGCTGCTGTTTTGTGACTTGAACCCTTTTTCCAGGCCAGCCTGGCTGCTCAGCCTCATCTCACTGTGTGGAGGGGAGCAGTTGTTTTCGGTGGCATGTGACATGCCACAGACATGGAAACACATGAGTGAAATATTCAGAATAAAATACAAGGGGAAAAAAGCACATATATCAACAGCAGAGCTACTAAAATCAGGTTTGTTCAGGTTTAAATTATGCCTTTTGCAGCTTTCCATTACAACAGCCACTACAATGATCCTAACTTGTCTTTTTACATTTGTTTTCTCAATGCACTGCTCTCAGTACCCCTTCTCCCTCCTATTTCCAGCTCCCCTCCCCAGTATGGCCATCTCCCATTTCCTCTAACCTCCCCATTTCCATCACTTCCCCGCTTCCAGATCCCTCCCTGGTTAGCTGGGCATCAGGCAATGTGGCAGGTTTGGAGGTGGCAGATCAGCCAGGCAGTGTTTGTTTGCTACTACACATCAGAGGAACAAGCAGATAAAGTGCTTTCCCCAGCAGAGCAACAAATTGCATGTTACTGTTGATTCTCATTAAACATTTTAACAATCTAAATCTCTTTGAGATCTTTATCCTTGCCTCAAATTTGTTTGCAGTTGAACATCACTGGGGAAAGATGGACAGATGGTATAATCACATAAGCCTCCTTTCACTGCAAAGCCACATTGAAAAAAAAAAAAAGGGGGCAAAAGTAATAAAACCATCCTGTTTCTTTTTGAAGACTGGATGGAGGCAGAAAGATCTGACAATCAGATACAGATTAAGTAGTGATGAAGGTCGGAATCAATATTTAGAGTCTTCATTCAAAACGTTAAAGGGGCTTTGGATGGTGATCACATGTGCTATGACACAGATATCACTATGGGTCTGCTGTGCCATATCCTGTACTGGCTTAGGAGAAAATCCGATTCCTTCTTCACTTTCCACTCTCTCCTGCAGCTTATCAGTGCGGAAACCTTTGCTGTGGCTCAGATGGTGATCTGCAGAGGCAGACAGGACCATTTCAGATAGCTGTATGAGTGTTAGATGTTGCCCAGAGCTCTGTGTGGGACTCTGAAATTTAGGACAACCCCAACCTCATGCCAGAATAACAGCTTTTGTGGGTGTGAACACATTCTCAGCAACACTGCCCAAATTGCTGTTTCTTGAAGGTGTTTTCCTCGTGGCATAAAGGACCCAAGGCCACAGACATCCAGCCCATTTTGATTGCTAAAACATATAAGATCTCCTGGGAATTTGTTGCGGTTAACACTAAACCAATTAAGCCATTGCAGTTAAATAATACATCTCTAATGCTGTAGGTACGCTGAGTGCTGGCGGCTGCTGCCGGACATCCAGTGCCTGCGGGCACCGCTCCCCCGAGCACTGCGGAGAGCGCGGCCGGAGCCAGCGCGGGCTGCAGGGGCCGCCACAGGTGCCGTGAGGGCGGCGGGGCAGGGCCGCAGCTCCCCACGAGCCCCGCTATGAGCGGAGACACCGCGGGCGGGCTGCGCCTCGGTGTGGGACCCTCTGTGAGGGTCTGAGAGGCGGGGGGATCGCCGGGGCCAGGGCCGGGCCACGGGGGTCTGAGAGGCGGGGGGCTCGCCGGGGCCAGGGCCGGGGCCACGGGGGTCTGAGAGGCGGAGGGTCACCGGGACCAGGGCCGGGGCTGCTCGGCTCCGCTCCGGGGGAGGGCCGGACCGCTCCGGTCCGCGTCCCCAGGCGTGCACAGCGCCAGGGAGAGGCAGCGCCGGTGCCTTCCCCGCCTGGCCGGGGCGGGGCAGGGGGGCGGCCGCTGCCGCCGCTTCCCGGTTGCCCGTTACGGCCCCGGGCGCGCCAGGAACCATGAACGGCTCCGGCTCGGAGGAGCCGCAGCCCAGCCAGGAGGCAGAGGAGGCCAGGCTGCAAGAGGCCGAGCGGGACTGGGAGGCGGCCAAGGCTTTCTACGACAATCTGGTTACCCAGAGGCCCCGGCCGGTGAGTGCGGGCGGGCCGGGGGTCCGGGGGAAGGCCGGGGGCCCGGGGGCTGAGGGCCGCGGGCCGGCGCTACCCTGCGCTCGTTCCACAGCCCAAGTCCCAGAACGCCATCACGGTGGCCGTGTCCTCCCGAGCACTCTTCAACCTGGTGGAGGAGCGGCGGATCTTCGAAGAACAGGGGGTGGAGAAGTACGTGGAGTACCAGCAGGCCAACGAGGACGTCATCCTCAAGCCCGGACCGGCGTTCTACTTCGTCAAGGTAGCCAGGAGGCGGCCCGGAGCGGGTGGCCCGGCGGGGCGGGAGAGGGTGTGGGGTGCGGCGGGGCGCGGAGGATGCTGCGAGGCCAAATTTCGGGAAGAGGAGGAGCCCGAAGCCTCCTTCAGCGGAGATAATCCTGCCTCAGGGAGATGTTTTTGGGAGTTGTTCTCCAGCGCCGAGCTCGTTGCGGCGGGGCAGCCCGGGGGCATCCCTCGCATCTCTGCATCTCCCTGCGCGTCCTGGCCCGCGGGCACCGCTTCTCTCCCCTCTCCCATCCCCTCTCCTCCTCTCCTGCCCTCCCCTCTCGCCGGCACTAATGCCGAACTCCTGCGGCACAGCACGTACTGCTCGCGTCACCGGGGCCGGAGTGGTACCCTCAGCATCCCGGTTTGTATCCCCGCTCACAGCGCCACATCCCAGGTGTGGGTAAGGAGCAACCTGATTTTTCCGCTGGATGTGGGGCATATGAAGCACCTTTCTTTTTAAGACCATTTCAGTCAAGATAAGCCCCAAATTGTTTTAAGTTTGTCACAACCTCCTCCTCCCCAAAACCACCCAAAACAAAACAAATAAACCAACTCACTTCCCTGTTAATTTTCATTTGTTTTGGTCAGCTTTAATTTTTCCTTGCTTTTGTTGTTACCCTGGAAATTGTTCTTGAGTACCAGCAAAAGAAATTGACTCCCTGCTTCTGAGTCAGGGTTTAAGAGGAGCTGAAATTGAATATTTTGCTTCCATTGCACAAGAAAAGAGAAATGGCCAAGGAAAATAGCCTGCAGCATAGAAAGCATGTGAAATTACAGAAAAGTGAAAAAAAACTGAAAATATGTATGTTTTTGAAGAGCGTGGGTTTTGGTAGGACTGTCTTGAAAAAACACTGTCTACAGAGTTAATTTTATGTCCATTGAGAACTGTTTGCTGAGCTTTACCACAATGTTTTTAGAAAATTAATGAAATCATAATTAGAAATCATACTTGTTGACTTCAGAGTTGTGGCAGAACATTTCAGGTTTTAAAAGTAGATCTTCGTTACTTAAGTTTTGGTCTCAGGAATTTAAAACATTTTCTTCATTACTCACTTTATGAACATACACAGTGGAAAAATTACTTATGTCAATACCCATGCTGCTGTAAATATAACATAGCTATTAGTAGCATTAATGGCACAAGCACTGTAAAGGTGTTTCTAACATAAAAGTGTGGCCATAAAATAATTCACTGTGTACACCAGTCAGGGCAGACTGACTTGCATCTTTTCCTATATGTATCAGCCCTGCTAGCACAGTCAGTTTTTAAGATTAGAGTTCAATATCAAATTTACTTAAGAGTATAAGCACAGTTTGACTTTTTAACTGCTCATATGTTGGAAATCAGAGCTGTTAGCTATGCCCAGCTAAATGCACCTTGACCTCTGTTCCCTTCTGATATGCTATTTTAATTTGAATTCCTTATATTGCTTAGTCACAGGAATCATTAGGCTAGAGAACTGTGGCTTTGTTGAGTCATCCTGTCTACTTGGAGACAAAGCAAAAAGGAAATAATATATTTTTCTTTGGATTCACTTATTAAAATTTTCAAGATACTAACTTAAAAATATTATATCTCTTGCTTGTAGCGCTTAAGATTTGTAATCATAGGCCAGGGTGTCTTAGACTGCAAAGTTTAAAGACATTGGACAAAAAAATGGAATCCCCTCCTTCACTCACCCTTATTCTCTAATAATTTAAGAAATTGCCAGTGTAGTAGAGTATTAACAATAGAAGTGAGTTATTACCACATAAGATTATTTCTAGGCCTTATACTAGGCTCTAACTTAGAATTTTCCTAAGCACAGTCCCTCAATAACACAGCTTTTAAAAGTGAGATTTCCAGAATTTAATTATGGAATCTGTGTTTTAGTTCTGAACAACTGGCTTGACTTTTTAAAGCAACTTAATAAAAATCACTCTATCTTGCATTCATTTCATGATTAATTATTGATTTTGTTGCCATAATCCCAAAGAATTCCATTCAAGGATCAAGATGAAGTTCTAAATAGGAGAAGAGATGGATACAGATTGAGATGAACAGATGAAAGGTCAAGAAAATAAGAATGCCAGACTGTGGGTATAACATGTTGGCCAATTATCTTTGAAGAGATCTCAAATCAAAATCTGTTTCATTCATTGCTGCAATTAGAAACTCTCAAGCTAATCATGTTGAGAGGATGTGATTTTGTACTCATTACTTAAGGATGGTCTTTGACACCTGACCTGTGTCAGTAAATCAGCAAAAGTAAATTCCATACCTCAAAAAAAAAAAAATTTACTTGCTTCCTTTCAAATGAACCCAGTCAAATGGTTGCTGGGGGCAGCAAAGCAGAAAGGAGTAAAACAAGTTCAGCAAGTTAAACTATCAGGTATTTTACACTCTCCTTCAAGACAATCCTATCACTAAAACTAGAGTGACTAAGAAAGGAGGCACACCCCACTTGACTGTTGACTTCCACATTTTTAATCTACAGGCACTGATGCAGGTCAATGCCCGGCTTCTTGAGCTGTACCCTGATGATGAAGAAAGGTTTGATATTGTCCTCATGACTAATAACCATGCCCAAGTGGGAGTGAGGCTCATAAACAGCATCAATCACTATGGTAAATAAAATAATTACCAGTGTGTAGAATTGCCAGCTATTACTCATATTATAATAATATGAATTAATTTTATTCTTCCTGTTCTGACTTTGGGAAAAGCAGCTTCTTGGATATTTATTTTTGGGTGTCAGCACAAGTGAAATAGTATTAGACAGAATTTGGTCCAGTGTTCTAGATTTGTCAGGTGTGAACCATAACTTCTGAGAAGTCCTTAAACTTTTTGATATTTGGTATCTATGCTCCCTACACATACATCTTCACAGCAGTTACTCTGCTGTCGTAGAGGGAATTTTTCCCCCTAAATTCTCAATGAGGATGGACTGATCAAGCATTGTAATTGTATGAAGTTGTGTAACTTGTTGAAATTACAATGAACATATTTTCTTTTTTAAGTTTACTGTAAGCTAGGCTAGTGTACCTTTTCACAGGTTCCTTTTACAGGTTTGTAGTGTCAAGGCAGAGCCACACCTTGTGCTGTTCTTACTTTAGGCTTAACAATTGAACGTTTCTGTATGACGGGAGGACAGAGCCCCATTGGTTACCTGACTGCGTACCTCACGAACCTGTACCTCTCAGTGGATTGTGACAAAGTGCAGGAAGCTATAAAAGCAGGTTGGAATTGACTTTCTTTTGCTATCTGTTGATATCTTTTGTTATCTGTTGAGCTTGTTCAAAAATTATGTAGTGTGTCTTTCACTGGAAGTAGCATCAGCACTGCTTCATCAACTGCAGAAAATCACTACTTTGTATGGTGCAAGCTTGTCACTTATTTTTACTCAACCAAATAAAACCATGTGATGCAGTTCCTCTCTGACCCTTCAGCCTGCTGATAGGGACAACCTAACCACCCTACACCTTTATCTTCTCCACATCAAAAAAAGAAACAGGACTCCCACCTCTATTCAACTTCTGTTTGAGCATCATCTTTTTGATACAACTTTAAAAAGCAACTTCTGTGTCTCCTTTTTGTTAAAAAGTAACAAATACTTTGATTGAGTGGTCTTCTTGGGATTTCCTGCTTTTCTCTCATTTGCAGCCCAGCTTGGGAAGCATTTTTATATGGTCTTATATGAAAGTGGAAGGAAGCATGTCCAAGAAGTTTTGGTAGTGGGACAGCTTCCATGCATTTGTGTTACAGAACAGCCATCTCTAATTAGCTTTTGTGATCAGTGGTGCTCACCATATATAAAGGTCACCACCAATAAGTTGTTGGAACCAAACTGCTGATGGTTTCATGACTGACTTTGGAGGACATGCTAACTGAGGGTCTCTGATCTATTTTCAGGCATTGCATCAGCAACGATGTTCACTGGCAACAAAGATGTTATTTACTCGGATACACAGCTGAGGGTGGCTTTTGATGGGGATGCTGTTATCTTTTCTGATGAATCAGAACAGATTGTCAAAGAGCACGGATTAGATAGATTTTTTGAACATGAACAGCTGAATGAAAATAAGCCTCTTGCACAGGTTTGCATTTTTTAAATTTCTTGTTTAAAGGAAGTTTCCAAAAGATCTGATGGCTTTCACTGCTGCCGTATTTCTCCATTTCCCCAGTGTGGATGTGTTCTTTGTGAAAGCTGATTCCCCTATTTATTTCCTTCTTCAAGGATAATCTTTAAAATGCATATTTCACATAAAAGAGGCCACCATTGCAGTCCTTTTACCAGGCCATCATTGCAGTCCTCTCATTTCTCCGAAAGAACTGCATATGTAAGACAGTGGCTTACAGTTGTATTTTAATAGTATCATTAGGAAAATAAATGTTTGTACCCATTTCCATGTTTTTTTGTTGTTTTTTTTTTTTTATCAGACTGTAGGTAATGTTAATTTCAAACACTGAGATATTCTGTTATTAAAACAGGATAATATCTGCTTATTTCTAAACAGAACTCTGCCATTTGTCTAAAACCACAAATATTTTAACATTAAACTGAAAGACCAATTCTGCTATTATTAAAAATATGTAAATTCAGAATAAAAGCTTTATGAAAGTACTGGACAGTGCAATATATTGCAACTTGAACAAAACTGTCATTTCCTTCTATTAATTGGAGTGTAGTACAGTCATTAGTCTGGAAAGAGTTCATTGATGGATTTTGTAATTTGTTTTCTACTGGTTTGTGTGCAGGAAAAAAATTACAGCTCATGGTTCATAGCAAAAAGAGGTCTGTGTTTTCAATGAGCATTTTATGAAAGACTATAATTAAAAATTAATATTGTAAGAGATCTTGTAAGCCTTAGTGAGAATTATTTTCCCACTGATCCTACCATGTAGTGTTATGGTTTTAACTTTTTCCCAATGTGTGAATTCCTAGTGAGGATGCAGACCCATTTGGAGATGTTACATAGAGAATTTGTGGAGTAGCACAGCATTAGGAAAAGGAATTCTGTGTATAACTGGCAGTTTGGAAGAAAGCAAAAGAATGATTTGGGGAACTGTGGACATATACTAAATGTGCTTCTGGTATTTCATACTCAGGGTCCTTTGAAGGGTTTTCTGGAAGACCTGGGGAAACTCCAGAAGAAGTTCTATGCAAAAAATGAACGATTAAATTGTCCTATAAGGACCTACCTGGTCACAGCCAGAAGTGCGGCGAGCTCCGGAGCCAGAGTGCTGAAGACTCTCCGTAGCTGGGGTCTGGAGATTGATGAGGCACTTTTCCTAGCAGGAGCACCTAAAGGACCAATCCTGGTGAAAATCCGCCCTCACATTTTCTTTGATGACCAGATGTTCCACATTGAAGGAGCACAGAAATTAGGCACCATAGCTGCACATGTCCCCTATGGCGTTGCTCAGAAGTACAACAAATCCACATGACTGGAGGGTGCCATTAAGGATAAGGTTCTTAACTTAGCCAGCCTCTAATCTACCAATAGTTGCATCTGAAAACCTCTACATTTGTGTATTGTGAGCACTGTGTCTAAAGATTTAACTTCTGGCTAGACCAGCCTTTAAAGGAAGTATTTTTAATATTGGTAAGTTTTTAATGGAATTATTTTAATATAATTCTTAAGCAGTTTAGATTTTTTAACCTATCTGTAATCTAACACTATGGTTTTGATATTAGGAGAAGATTTGTATTGTTTTTATAGCTTAAGACATATTCTGAGACAGAACAGTTATATTTTGTCTAAAAAACTGTTGACAGGTTATTTATAAGAGAATTCATGCTGCAATGCTGTTTCTTGACAGTTATTTCTGAAGTTCCCAAAAGCAGAGTTTACATGTAACTGTTTACCTGTCGGTGGTTTGCTGGTTAAATATGTGTTCAGTAGGTCTGTCACCACACGACTTTGGCTTCTAGTAAAGCAGTAGTGCATTTGGTCGTGTTTACACATATTTTTCTATATTGTTTTCTTACCTTAATAAAGCTGGCTTTACAGAACATTGTCATTTTTCTATGTAGAGGTTTTAGCATAATTTCCTAGGCAGAGTTTGTGTAATCAGAATGTTCCTGATGTTTAGAACCAGAAGTGACCACTTTCAGTCAAATCTGAGAGCTAGAGGTCTCACCCTGACCCAGCATACTTCACAGAGCTGGGTACAAGTCTGAGATGCTGTGAGTGTCTTGGCTGGGAGGAAGGCTGAAGCTTTAGGGCACACCTTCATAATAGCAGATAATCTACCTGGAAATAATGCTGTTGATGGAACTACTTTCTTCTTAACTAGATTTCTCTTAGGATTTACAACTGTTCTGTGATCTGCGTGAACTCAGTTTGGCAACTTCCAATGAGTTTCCAGGGGACAGGTGCCTGTTGCTACATTACTTCATATTTACACCTTAGCTCTATTCTCTCTCTTTTATGCTGAATTCCTGTATCTCTCTGTTCTCTCTGTAACTAAGTGGTATCCAAATGACACACTAACATCCGTCGGGTGGTATTTGTTCTCTTTCTCTCCCTAGCTAGGAACAACTGTCCTGTTTTATTATTTATTGTCATATATTCATACCAGAAGAGACAAAACCAAAAGAATGTGCTTTGCAGTGGGAGTAGAAATGGTGAATCAAGCTTGTCATGATCTGTGGTTCCTGGGGGAATTCAGCCCAGAATCTCACATTAGCCTCTGAAAGTTTGGTCTCCTCTGTCCAGATGAACTGTCCTGTTATTGCAGAAAGCTCCACTGCATCAGTTAGGGTTTCCCTCCCAGGAACATAGACAATCATTTTAATGTTCTGGGTCCAAGCCACAAAGTTCTTTGGAAGCAAAGGCAAAAGCCCTGATCCTGCATGAAACAGGAATGGAGACTGTTGGAAAGGTTTTCAAGTGTTCACACCCATATGTGATGTTGATGGGATGCACTGCAGATTTCTGGTGTACTTGGAGCTTCGTATGTGCTAAAGGCTTGATGCCCAAAACGTATCACATTTCCCAGCCCAGCCAGGAGATGAGGAAGACATGAATTAACTGAGGCCTGGTCATTGTCTGCCAGGATGGGATAGAGTTACCTCACCAAATGGAGATTATGAAAAATGTTATTAGCAGATGTTTTTATGTGAGAGATCAGAGTCCACAAGGAATTCAAAAATATTCCTTAGCTGCGGAATATAAATTGTGTGTGTACCTTTACCACAAAAGTATGGCTGCAAATTTCAGAAAGACCAGTTCTGTCTTTTTGAAGCAGAACATGTATCAGCTGTTTTTCATCCGTGCATTGTTAGAGCTGTAGAGGTTGGGTGCAGGAAATAAAACCGGCATTTGATCCTCACTGAACAATTACATCTTCATAATGAAAAGTTAATGGGATCCTTAATCCCCATAGGAGTGCAGAGGTGAGTCTCACACCTGACAGGTATGATCAGTCATGCAAATCAGTGAATAAATTGGAAGCTGAGTCATGTGGTCTGTTATGTTTACCTTTATTTCCAATAAACCATCCACCTACATCAAGAATGAAACCTACTGGCCAGGACACCAGAGCTTCCAAGTCTTTTTTTGATCTGTGCACACACAGTACTAGGGGATGCCCTCTTGCAGTGCCCTCCTGACAGCACTAAGGCATGTGTGAAAAGAACTCACAAATTTACATAGTAGAATTTACATTCCTAGTCACAGAATTCAAATTGACATTAAAGTTCAGAAGCTGATGTTAAGGCCTACAATCACTTTTCCTAAATTAGTTGAGCAAAATGCCCTTAGATATTTCAGACCATACACTGTCTTTTAATTGTAAGGCAACTGTCCTCAGGCTTGATGGCTGCTTCTCTGCATATCCAGCTGGCAGCATGGTGGGGGAGTGGAGCCTCACTAGTTCATGCAAGTACCTTCCAGACTAATCTGGATGTTTGGGGAGAATCAGGCTTGCCAAGCAGCCTCTGCCTGTTAAAATTATTTTCTTCTGCTCCAAGGCACAGCTTGGCTAGTGGACCGAAATAATCTTTTTCAAGAAAATTCTGTGAAGTGGGGTGGGAGCTGAGGGAAAGTGTTTTCTATTTTTGTAGACATAGAAGAGAATTGTCTCTTAATAGCATTCCAGCCCACAAAACAAAACAAACAAGCAAACAACAACCACAAAACTCAACGAAAAATACCTTGCTTCTCACGCTTATCAGGCTACCATGGGTTTATGCCCTCACAACCCTAAGCCAGTCACAGATAAAACAACAGAAATATTTTTCAGTAGGGGAATAGAGAAAACTGCCCTTTATCAGCCTGTTTACAACACTGGAAGACTCATAAAAAAACTGTCATCCTAGACAAAATCTGGAGGAGGATTAATAATAACACAGATGAATTCTGTGTGGAAACAGAACTCTGGCAGGGAAACAGAGTTCTTGTTCCCTTAGCTTCCAGATTCCTGCACTGCATAAGAGTCCAGGAAATAGTAAGACAAATGGAAATGTCTCCAACTGCTACCAATCCTTGTGGAGAAAAATGTTAGAAATAAGATTATGAAGGTGTCTTCAAATTTCTGTTTATTTACAGCATATATTCTCAGAGTGTGTTAGCTATTTCCCACCAGTTACAAAGACATCATAAACTCATGTTCCCAGTTCTTTCCCATCTTTAAGAAACCCTTTCAATTTCCAGGCTAGCATGTCATCTGGAGGAGCCAAAGTATAAAGTATTTCTGATGAAAAAATTGGAGACGGTCATCATCACAAGTCTTCCAACATGGATTCTGGACTGTGATCTGTTGTAAGGATGTGGGATTCAGAGGACTCCTACATCCTGAGGAGGATCCTCAGGTACCCCCTCAGGCTCCTCTGCCAGATCCTGTAACCTGCACTGGCCTGTGGTATTGCTAAACACAACCTTGAGTGCAATAAAGGGGTACAGAAATCTGTGGAGCAGCTTCTGATCACCATGAGCTCCTGAGCACAATGCTCCTTGCACTGAAGGCTGGACTGACATTGCCAAACACAGGCAGCACCCTCGAGGCAGTGCCTTCTCCAACACATCTGCAGCCTCCTAAGCAGGGGCATCAGGGATGACTGCCAGAATCCTCACGGCCTGGTGATGAACAGCAGATTATTTAGCTCCCACCAGGATGATTTCTTACAGAATGAATCTGTTCCTCTAACAGGGCATTTCCTGGTTCTCCTATTTTGACATCTCGTTGGCAACTGCTCTTCCTCCCTTGTGGTGCTTGACTGGGCATGGCTGCAATGCCTCCCAGTACATGATTTACTATGAGAACATATGGAAGAACACCCCAACATGGCTCATAGACCACGTTAAGGATGTCAAAATCCATGTTTCATACACAGATGCAATGGTGTGGCCTGGGTAAAACACCCTTTGGTGTAACCATGAGGCTCACAATGGAGTAAAGGACCAAGGATGAAGAGAATGTTTTCTGTGGTGAAGACAAAGACAGAAGAGGTCTGTCAACAAATCCAGAGCGTTTAGATTTTGTGCTGCCTATACAGCCCTTAAACTGCCTGAGAAGTGCGAGAGACAGTCAGAAAAGACATGGTAGAGGTACTTCCAGAATCTGCTGTTTCTGCTGCTATAACATGAACTGAGGTCAGCCTCAGAACCAACTGCAGCCATGTGACAACCTGCAGGTAGCACCAACATGTGACAGTTAAGGGGAGCTTGTTATTGCAAATGGTTGTCATGTCCAGACAAGACACAAGAAACCTGATTGAAGTATCATGGGCTTCCTCTTAGGTTTCTTAGTCTTTTCCCCAAACGTGCCAGGTCTTGACTCAGGACAGACATGCTCCTTATCAAGCCAAGTCAAGCTTGTTTCTTGTCTCCCTCATGAAATATTGTCTCCCTATACTCTATTCCCCTGCTTGCTGGCCTCTAGTTCCTCATCACAATTTTCTCTTTATCTATGTTGTTCTGTCCTCTTTGACTCTGTCTTATCCCTAAATCTGCACTGAACTCCTTGACTGTGTTCTTTTCTTTTTTCTTTTTTTTTTCTTTAAACCTACCTTGCTCTTGATCAAAATTTGGTTGCCTTTTAATTCTCTCTCTGTACATTTATACTGCTGACTCTTCCATGGTGAGAGTGAAAAGGACTTTGAGACTTTGAGTGGGGGAACCGCAGAGGCCACTCCTGACCCTCTGAATGGTTCATCCTGCCCTGGTTGGGATCATCAAGGCCTGGGATTAGTAACACTGTCTGGAAACGTAACATGAAGTCGATTGCTCAAAACGGATTTTGGATTAAGGATTCAAAACAAAGTTGGCAGAGCCGAGGAGCGCCCAAGAGCTTCAGTGCCAACAACTAAAGAGGCTTATTCAGCCCCCAAGCCGTGCTGGTACTTGGGGTTATTCCCGAGAAGGCGCAGGACCCTGCACTTGCCGCTGTTGTGCCCCATTCGGTTTCTCTCCGCCCAGCTCGGCAGCCTGCGGCGGTCCCGCGGAAGGGCAGCAGAGCCCTCAGGTGTGGCAGCAGAGCCCNCGGCCGCCGAGCTGCTGCGGATGCGGGCCCGCGTCATCATGGGCTGCCGCGACCGGGCGCGGGCCGAGCGGGCGGCCCGCGAGATCCGGGCCGAGGTGGGCGAGCGGGCGGACGGCGCGGGCGAGCTGGTGGTCCGCGAGCTGGACCTGGCCTCGCTGCGCTCCGTGCGCGCCTTCTGCCACCGCGTCCTGCAGGTACGGCCGGGCCCCGAGAGGGCGCGGCGGGCACGGGCCGGGCGGTGCCGGCGCGGCCTCTGCGCTCCGCGGCCGTGCCCGGGTTCCGTGCGGGTTGGGCGGGGCAGCTCCTGCTGCCAGCACCGCGCTCGGGGGGCTGGGGAAGCCGCTGAGGTCACCGCAGGGCTTGGGAAGCCGGTGTCAGCAAACTGGCCGTGAAATAGCTCCTGGAAGCATGAGCTTCGTGATAGTTTGGTCTGTTTTGGTTTAAAATATTCTAGGCGTTTTCTGTTCGGGGAAGAAAATGCTTGTTTCTGTGTGAGATAAATGATTTTTCTTCCTTTCTCTCTGAATTAACTGGCTTAACCTTTGTTGGTTTAAATTAGTGCTACAGCTCAGCTTTGCCACCAGAAAAGTAAAAGTTGACAGGTGCACTGCTGACATGCTCCAGACATCCTTCTGCTGCCTCCTTAGGCTGCACCCCCACAAGGATTTAAGTCTTTCTGTCACCACCATCAGAATCTAGTCAATAGATATTTTTGAATATAAAAAATGTTTGCAGAAAACCTGAGTTTAAGGAAGATGGGGACATCCAATTGCTTTGCCTGACAGAAATGTCACTAGATATGTCGAGCAGAGAGATGCACTGTTGGAGGCATTATTTCATTCCCACCAGAAGCATCTTTTGGGGCTTTGATCTCACCACATCTAGCTACTCAAGCTATGAGATATGAAGTCATGGGAAGCCAGGCATAATAAATTCTGCTGCTCCTCAGAGATGTGCTTGTTAAGTGCTTAAAAGATGCTCAGTCTCTCTTGTAAGAGGGGAAGAAAACAGGGACTGTATTGCATTAATTTTCAAACTGCTTTTCTTAAAGTCAAGTGTCAAATTTTAAGTTCTCTAGTGGGACACTGTGGTCTGTATAAATGTGAATCCATTGATAAGGTCTAATCTTGATTTACTGCTGTGGGAAAGCCTGCGTACATGAAAGGATATAAAATTTGTGTAATAAAAAAAAAGGCAAAAAACAAAAGACAGCCTGTTTAACTTTTAAGAAATATATCTTTTATAGTACAAAGTATCAGAGTGGCTCTTAAGTGAGAAATAGATAAAGGAAAAGAGAGTGGGCTATCTTCAGAGTTCTGCTGATGCCCACATTATAACTTGGATGCTCCTGAATGACAAGGGCTGCAAGCTCAAAAGTTACTTTCAAGAGCTTCTCCACCCAAGTTTATGTTATTTACCTTCCCTGTTTTTGAGTCCTTTTTGGAGTTGTTATTTTGGGATTTGTTTGGGGGTTCTTGTGTTTTTTTGTTTGACATAAAGAAAATACAAATACTGTCAGGCTGGGGAGACAGTGCACTCCCACTGCTTAGCCTTATTTGTGGGAGCTTACTGTGCATGACTGAAAGTGATTGCATCTCTCACTCCTAAGTCTCACTGAAAAAAAAAAAAAAGACTGAGATGTTGGAGAGTTCCATCTGTGAAAATGGAGGAAGTAGAAGTGAGCTTAGAGGCTGCAAGGAATAGCACTGCCCATCAAAGCAATGTTTTGTGCACTCTGTGCACTTGGCTGTGGTAGCTGCCTGCTTGGCATTGATCACGTCACTCTAGGTTATTACATGTGGGAATTTCACAGAATAGCACACGTGGAGGTCTTGCTTCTTGAAGTGTTAAGTCTTGCAAAATAAATCCTCCAGGCAGATGTTTTTCTCTAGAGAAGAAAGATCACTTCAGTGAGCAGATCTGCAGTCAGTACTTCACTCCTGTCCTGATTTAGTGATAGTGGCTGACCATTGTGTCCCTCTGGGTGAAGAGGAGAAGTGAGTTTGGTGCTCTTTGGATCACGCCTTTGGGACCCAATTATGTGAAACACTGAGCAGCCACAGATTCCATGGAAATCAGTCTGAGATTGAAGTACTTGAAGTTTTGAGTGATCATATGCCAACACCTTTAACTGAATGCCAAGTGCAGATTTGGTGTTTGCTCTTTGTATCTTTGCTGCTAAAGGCAGTGAAATAAAAAGGAAATGGTGCAGAAT
This sequence comes from Dicaeum eximium, assembly GCA_013396995.1. Classification (NCBI taxonomy): domain Eukaryota; kingdom Metazoa; phylum Chordata; class Aves; order Passeriformes; family Dicaeidae; genus Dicaeum; species Dicaeum eximium. The sequence continues at coordinate 353,528 of VWZP01007621.1, read as the reverse complement.
TCATTTATGAGGTTCTCTATTTTTATCATCAAAATGGTCCAAGATTGTCTCGGCTTGTCTTCCAGTCCCTTCATTGGGTTTAAAGAATTAAAAGCAAAGAAAACTCCTAGTGCTCTTAGAGAAAATGAATACCTTTGCCTCTGATTCATGCAACCATAAATGGTGCTTTCACAGTCTTTTGTCAGAGGTAGGTAAGACTATTGAATTCAGAGCTCATTTATGCAGCTTCCTTGCATTTATATATATTTTTTTAATTACAGTTTTGGGTAAATTGGAGAGCTCTTAATTTTTGAGTGGATTCTGGAGCATGAGGTGGATGATGCATATATCTAAATTATCAATGCCACCTCTCTGTTAATTACTTACTAATTTTCTGATCCTGGAGAGTGTAACATACATCCTTGAGTCTGATTTTTACTGACCTGAACTAGAATAGTGATCCATCAAATATCCTGTGCTGAGCACCTCATAGAGCCTCTGTTCCTGAGTAGACCTATTGGACTCAAATTATGTGAAATGTGAGAGTTACTTTTGTAGGAGTCCTGCTCCGTATTTCTCACCCAGCAGCAGAATGATGTGTACTGGTTTTAAAGTAAGACAAGTTTAAAATCATGAAAACATTATTTGGCAAAGTTTTTCATATCATCCTAGTGAGATGATGGATCAAAAGTGTAATGGTTCCTGTTTAATTCCTTGTGCTAACACCTTGTGTTCCGTGCTTGCATGTCTTCTGCACACTAGATCCCTCTGCTATAGCAGAGATTTGCCATAAATTATTGTTTGTCCTCTTGCAAAAAGACAGGTTGCTTTTTAAAGAGGAAAAAAATGCATCACAAAGGTAATTTATCACTGAATTGCTGTAGACAAAGGTGCTCTTGGAGAAGCCGATGGTTGTGTTCTTTGCCTGCATTGGAAGTTGATACAGACCTACTCTCAGGTACTTGCATCCTACCAGCATCAAGTGCACAGTTTAGTGATAGTTCAGCTTAAAGGTGGTTTTTTTTTTCCACCAGTGCTTTAAGAGAATGTCAGAGTTATAATTCAGAAAACTAGAAAGAAAATTATTTCTTTTTTAACAATGCCCAATGAGAAATTGAAGCATAATAATGTTATACATGGGAGTTCTAAAACTTATATTTTTTTTTCTTTCCTCTTTAAAGGAAGAGTCAAGGCTGGATGTTCTGATAAATAATGCTGGGATATTCCAGTGTCCATACATGAAGACAGAGGATGGTTTTGAGATGCAATTTGGTGTAAACCACTTGGGCCACTTCTTGCTCACCAACCTTCTTCTGGGCCTCCTCAAAAATTCTGCCCCAAGCAGGATTGTTGTAGTGTCATCAAAGCTTTACAAATATGGAGAGATCAACTTTGAAGACTTGAACAGTGAAATAAGCTACAATAAAAGCTTTTGTTACAGCCGAAGTAAACTGGCTAATATATTATTTGCCAGGGAGCTGGCCCGTCGGTTGGAAGGGACAGGAGTCACCGTCAACTCCCTTCATCCTGGGATTGTCAGAACAAATCTAGGCAGACATGTGAATATTCCTTTGCTGGCCAAACCTCTGTTCAACTTGGTCTCGTGGGCTTTCTTCAAAACGCCTCTGGAAGGAGCCCAGACATCTATTTATTTGGCCTCTTCTCCTGATGTCGAAGGCGTGTCAGGAAAGTATTTTGGAGACTGCAAAGAGGAGGAACTTCTGCCCAAAGCCATGGATGACTTGGTTGCAAGAAAATTGTGGGATATCAGTGAAGTGATGGTTGGCTTATTGAAGTAAGTGCCAGGGAGTGCCTGCAAAAAAGAATGCAGATAGTTATGCAGTGCATTTTGGCAACAGTGAAATTCTCACTTTAAATGCTGTGGGAATACAGAATTTTGCTCAGTAAGCATGAAATAAGAGAGTGACTTATTTTGGAACTCCGTTTTGAAATGAAAGACAATCTTCAATAGATGCAGGCATTCAGAAAAATTCTGAAAAAAATTTGTGGATGTGAATATAATTTCTGGTTAAATCTGCATAGAAACTCATGTTTTACAAATTAAGCAGAAGTTTGTTTTGCAATGTATATGCGTACTTGTCAATACATGTCTTGCTGGACAATGCAGGGTACTGATGATGAAACACTTCTGTAAAAAATTATTTGAAAATAAGTCTTAATAATAGTCATCTTTTTTTGAGCCATCACAATGACAAATGGGATTAAGAGTTTTCCTGGTATCTTGCACTGTAATTGTTGAGGCCTCTGAGTGCCTTTCAAAGGCTTGTCAGCCCCATGGTTCAGTGAACAAAATTGTTGAGCCATGCACAGTTTTGCTGTGAAGCACAAAGTCAGCTATTTTGTGATGTTGCTTCTGTTCAGTGTGTAAGTACACTTGGTTGTGCAAGTTGTATTTTTATTTTCACATGTGTTGAACTTGCTGTTTCTTGAAACCTTGGGTTTCATTATAAGGGTAGTTGCAAAGTGTATAATGGTCTTGATAGGGCTTTGCATGGCATGAACTGTGTAAGACCTCACGCGAATTAGACCGAAGAGAATCAGCTTCTCAGTGTGTTTGGCTTGACTGATGGCACTTTAACTCAGTAATGAGGTTCCATAAATGTCTCATACAGCTGACTGAGTATTCTTTAATAAAATCTTTTAAAAAGAAGACATAGCATTCATTCTTTTATTGTGGGAGATGTATCAGAAACCAGCAGCCTTGACAGAGTAGCCTTGTTTCAAAGCAGATGAACCCGTGTGTTGGTTTAGGGAGCCTGTGCTGAGGGCTTGGTAGAAATAAAATGGGCTCCAGTGAAATACATGAATATCGTGTGAGTCTGTGTTGGGGAAGATGAAATAGGAAAGCCTTACAAATGTGAGTGTTTAGATTTTGGGAATACGAACCATATAAGTGAAATAGAATTGAAGGCAAATTTCGATGTCTCAGATGCTACGCCTTAATTACTAAGCAACTAAAGTCTGTACTGATGTTTTTAAAATTTCATATAACTTATGATTTCATATTGACACGCCTTTTTTTTGGTCTACATTATTAAAAAGTTCTAGTAGTAAGGATATATAGTATACATATGGAAGAATGCTTTAGAGTGATCTATGTTACTATTACTCAAAGGAAGGCGAAGCAATAATAAATGAAGTATTCAATCGTTCCTTGGTTATAAATACATCAGTTCTACACTTAAAGTAGTGACCTACTAAATTTTTAAAATTCTGATTGTTTACTCAGAGTCTCAACATACTTTAGCTTTTGCACAGTGGAGTGAACTTGATCTTGCCTTCCTGTTCCCCAGCAAGTCTGTACTGGGCAAGTGACATGGGTGGGGCAGAAAACAGCATTCCAGAAAATCAGAAGGCAAGCTACAAAGCAGAGCAGGTTTGTAAAATCATGTAACAGGTTGAACTTTGCACTACTCACTGTAAGGCAAGGTGCAGAGGTGGATGTGTTGTGGAAGCACACTCTGAGTGTTGAACAAAAGTCCTCTAAGTGATGCAGAGGGAGTTGTGCTACACACTTAAAGAAGTCCTGCTTTGATCTTCAGTGATGCATTTCACTTTTCAATTTTAAACACTTGTAAATGGCTGCAAGCAGCACCTTTAGCAGGCAGCTGAACAATGAAGAGTTCATTAACTTCTCTGTAAAGAGTTACGGAGAAGCTGAGCCAAACATGGGTGTGTGTTTCAATACTGGTGTAGCAATTCGAAAGAAACACTACTGCATTGTTCTGCTGAAATGCATGTGCACCTCTTGCAAGGAAAGCCTTGGATGCGAGGATGGACAATGGAGAGGATGATTATCCTCAAAATACTGCAGTAAAGAACTGGGCTAAAACTGCCTGAAGAGCAGAGATATATGTAATTTTCAGACAGAGTGACCTACATAGGATGTGCACTTGCCTTCAAAACAGCAAAGATGGATTCATACTGAAATAGGAGATGCAGAATAGGAAGTCCTAGTTGTATCTAACAGGCCATACTTCATACATCTGTACTTATTTTTGTTCTTTTGAAACGTTTTTGAAATAAGAGCCCTTGTCAGAGAGGGATTACATTCCTGCAATCATAACTAAATTACAGCCTAATTCCAGAGTAGATGAATTCTTAAATGGACCCTTAATGGAGGATGAAAATTACCTGAAAACAATTTGAAAGGATAGATTGTTGGGGGACTTACAGAAATGTAGGCTTTTTTCAACATCTGAAATAAGAAAAATTTATCACTTTCAAGGTTGAATGTCATTTAACTGCTGTGGGCTAGAAAGCTTTGGTTACTCCTGTGAGGCTGCCGTAAACGTTTCTTTATGGGATGCCTTTGTTCTAGTAGCATCCAGGAACTAGAGACCTCACAGGTCAACAAATCTACAAAAGCTAAGTGCAAAACCAAAGAAGAGTCCTTATTTCAACAAAGGGTAATGCTGACTCAGTCTAAGTAAGAGCCTGTGGCAGACATCCAGCACTTGGTGGATGGGAGGGACAGTGGTGGAGGGACAGTGGAGCCACAAGCATCTGCTCCTTCAGAGGGCTGAAAGCTTCTCCCCTTCAAAGCCCTTCAATGCAGCCCCTTATATATTTAATCTCTTACCATTTCACCTGTGTGCCTTCTTGTGAGTGGTCAGCACTTGGCTCATTGCCTTCAGTATTAGGCACCTGTCCTACAGCTGGAGCCCATTAGGGAGGAGGTTCGACCACAGCCCTACTCCCAATTACCACAAGCTGTGTGCCTGCTGCAAGAACCAAACATTTTAGCTAAGGAAGTCCCTTCTCTCCTCTCCTATCTGCTCATCCTCTCCTTTTCCTGAGCCCAATAAACTCAGGTGTCTGTGTATGATTTGAGGACTGTGGGTTGAATGTCTCCTCTCGGAGCTGGTAGCAGAGGAAGAGAAGATCAGCACCTTCACATTGCCCCCAGTATAGCAGTGCCTCCAGAACGATGTGGCAAGCTCTCTGTATTACTGTTGTATAACCAGTTTGTATCGAGAGCATGCAGAGGAAAATGTTGCATTCCAGTTGCCTTCTTTCACCATCACCACTATTTGAGCACTCCTATCCTCAAATTAAACTTACTTCCTGTGAAGAATTAGTTTTTAAAATAAGGGTGAAAGAGGAAGGCAGTGACCAGGGATATCAGGCAAAGCCAGTGGAAATGCAGCTTTCATTGACAGGTAGGGACACTGACAACATTGCTGGCAGGTACGTTACAGATATGGAAGTACAAATATCTAATCACCTGCAGGTATGTAAATACAGTTAATAAAGACACAGCTGAGTTTAAGATCTTGCTGAGGTTTTTGATAAACATAAATGTTAAAAGGCTTTTTTTCACACACAAAATATACCTTCAGCTTTCTTAGGTAAATGGTTAGAATTTGAATGTTGATTTTTGAGTCCACAAGCAGTGTTGGGCCAGCACTCCATACCTGTGCCCAGGAGATTTGAAAACAGTCTGGGACATGTCTAGGGCACAGTAACTCCTGGGAACATATTCCCTACTCTTTTGCTTTTCCCAGGGAAAGTGCCTCTCATAGCTGGGAGGTGGAGAGCCACAGCAGGACTTAACTGACTTTGCAGACTTTCTCCAGTGAAGCTTTTGGCCAGTGTCATCAGTGTATCCAAGTGGCCCCATTTCTCAGTGGTCGCATTTTATGTGGCTCGGGCTCAGTGTTGAACTCAACTGCTTGAAGCCACATCCAGGTATACAATCTCTGCTTTTGCAGCTGGAGAACGAACACACAGAGCTAAGGGGAGGAAACATCTCTGTGTGATGGTCAAGAGAAACAGACTTCAAGTGTCTTAAGGGCAGCACTTTCTAACTGTTTCACTATCATCTATTCACCTTTGGCTGTGGTGCTTTTGAAAGTAACAACCAAGTTTTGAAGTAACCAACTTCCCTCATGGACAGACCAAGAATTTAAGAAAGAAAAATTGAAAACATTCCTTTTTTTTTAAACTTCTTTATTTTGACTCTAAGTTGCAGGCCCTAGCTATGAGCCAGCTCGCCCTGCACACATGTAGGTATTACAGCTGAGGTTTCTGCAAGCAAACTAAATTGAAGTTGCATGTATTCATTTTATATGCCCCATCTGTTTAAGCCAAGGGAGACTTACTTACTTTTTAAAAAGCAATCTGAGTCTGTCACCAATTTACCTTTCTTACCTTGCCACAAAGGCCAACATCTATCCCTGGGCAAAGGGACAACTCTGCTCTTTCAGTTACTCCAGTCAACACAGTAGGCAAGCTTATAAACCCAGTGGGGGTTCTCCAGTAAAAATTCTCCATCTTAATGAGATAAATGTTCAGTTTTTCCATGATGCAATAAAACCAGAAGTATTAAAACTCTCCTCTTTTCAGCAGTTGCCTGGTTTGCCTAAGCTTGCTACTAAGTGAATGCTTCACAGGCTCCAAAGCCTGAGCCCTGTGAATGTGTGGCATGATTATGCTTTTCCTTAAAAATGTGGATAATTCCCACTTCAAACAGACTTAATTTCTTTTCACCTAAGGCTATAAACAAAATAAATAACTTGCAAGAGTCATATAAATAATTTTAAAATGGAAGGCCTGTTCCCTCTTTCACATAACTTTTTCCAAACTAATCATTTAGAGAGTAATTGACTTGCAAAACGATCCAGGAGGCCTCCACAGTTGAATTATTATTTTTGATTTGTCCCAGAATGGTACTGCTATTTCTCATAACAGAAAATGACAAGCTCCCTCTAGACTTTTTACTTACAGCTTTAGCTACCACTAGCAGCCTCACACCTGTCATAACTGGATTCAGATCAGAGAAATTAATTAGAAAAGTTGATTAATTTCAAATGTCCTGTGTAACATTGAGAAAGGAATGCTTTCCTAATCACCTTTTTTGGAGGAAAGCCTTGCACAATGACCACCAAACAAGGTTGAGAGGACTTTCCACATTTAAGAATGGCCATCTCAGGTAATGTGGAAGAAACTTACTTAATCTGCATAAGGAAAATATCGATAGCTTATTTGCCATGAAAGACTTAGGAGGCCATCACATGCTTGAGCCACTTTATCAGGGAGCTGAGCTTTTCTTGCTGTCTGCTCCTTGGGCAAAACAAGCAATCTGGAATCATGATCCCACTAAATGCACTGGTAGTCAGACATCTAAATAACTTTAGATGATCTTGACCTCCTGGCTTTAGGTTTGGGCTGTAGGATCTTACAGGCAGATGGATGATGATTCTTTCAAGCTTGATGAAACAGGCTTTATGCACTCCTGTGTATGTGTGGCATTTTTAAAGAAATACGTCACAAATTGTGAATTTAGGAGGGTGGGATGGTGGTGGCAGTAGCAGTGCTATGCATATATTAAATATCCTGCAACATTCTCCAGAAAGGTGTGTCTTTTCCCCAAAGAAGTGTCAGCTCATTGCTGCAGTTGTTGGGATGTCTGCAGTTTGCCACCTGGACTGCAGTTGGATGATGGCTGATGTTACTGAAGTTTATCTCAGTCCTGTTGCAGCCTTCCCCAACAGCAGGTCGGTGTCCTGGGTCCTCCTAAGTCACAGCATGACCACCACCTCTCCAAGTGCCATCTGCCCTGGAGACAAGCAACACCAGGGTCTTTCTAGATGCTCCAAGAAAGGGGTCATGAGCAGCATCTGCAGAACGACAGGTGACACACCTGGGGGCTCAGAACCAGCTTGCACTGCAACAAGTAGTTTTGGTATCATTTTATATACTTATTTACAGACAGAAATGCCTTCTCCAGTGTACTTGGATAGGTGTTTTAGGCTTCAGGCTTCCCTGAAGGTCTCTATATGCAACACTGTAGGTGTATCCCATGACTAAAGCATAGAAAATTGAAAATTGCTTTAGTACAACAATCCATTTGCTACTCTGAAGGGCTCAGATCCAGTCCAGGTCTAGTAAAAATTATTGATAGTTCTGGCTGGTGCCTCACCTGGCTTTGAAAATACTTGGGAAGAGACTAGAGCTTCATTTTACTTCAGTCTGCCCTCCTCAAAAGCGTCAGTCCTAGATGTGTCTTAGAAGAATCACCAAAGATAGGGAAATAAAAATCAGATTGCTTTATGGAGGCTTTTTGTCCATAAAATTTTTCTGTAAGTGGAAAATTTTAAAAATTTCTTATTTTATATAGGAAGTTGTATTATGAAATAATTGTATTAGCATAGTTAAGACATAGCTAAGCCCAACTCTGCTCTTGGGCCAGTAGAACAGACTAAGAGATAACAAGCTCATCTGTAGTCGCAAAACAGGCAACTTGAAAACTCAAAAGGAATAATTGAAAAACTTTGATTACAGTTATATTGTTTCTGCATTTGGGTTTCTGGGGCGGCTCTGTTTGTTTGATTCTAGATACTTGCTACTTTTATTAAAAGGGCTAAAACTGCGTAAAATATTAAAACATCCATGTTTCAACAAAGAGGCACAGTTCTTCACTGTGGAAAACCCATAAAATGACAGGAAATGGCTTAATGTGGTAGGTGTTCATTTTTAGGGGTTCTGTTGACAGAAGTTGATGAATGAAAATATTGTATTTCATTTTTGCCTTTTGTTCAGTAAATAGTGTGGAATTTTGATGCTGCCTAGAGGGACAGCTTTGTACTACGGTGGTCTAAACTTGTATTTTCATTAATGTAACTCAATCAGAGTAGATGGGGGCTTTTTCTGGGTTTTTGTTAATTTTTTTTTTTTTTAGGAAAAAAGGCTGAAGTCAAAGAGAAGACCGAGAAAAAAGCGCCACAAAGTTTATCTTTTACTCATCTGGAAGAGTTTATTTTAAACACAGAACATTGTTTGCTGCTGTGGAAATGAAAGTGAGAGAGCTGCAGCTTTCTTCCGATGCCATCTGGCAGATGATTTACTTGCGTATGGTATTCACTAATCCAAATAACCCCATGTGTGGCAGCGTTGTCTCCTCCCTGATCCTGCAGCTGACTTGGCTGAACCCTACATGGCTCACACAAGGCTATCAACAGCACACTACAAGAGGTTGTTTAAAATTAGAGCAGCATTATGGAAAGGGATGTGCCAAATTCATTGTGCCTTTACCTATATTAAGCATTTGCCTTGAGTTTGATGTTTCCTTTCCATTCTCTTCGTGGTTTTATTCACTCCAGATCTACTTGGGCTTTAGCCCGTTTAATTCAACACTTACACATAGCTCAGATGGGACCAGAGCAGTGAGTATCTAGCCCTAGGTTGGTATTCTTGCCCTGATGGTAATTGTGTTTTCTCCTGTAAGGTCCCTTCTCAACCTCATGAAACTTTTATTTTTGCTGGGAAATAAAGGTTTTTTTTTTTTTTTTTGTTTTGTTTTGTTTGTTTTTAGTTTTGTTTTTTTTTTTTTAAGCCGGACATCTGTATGATGTAACCAGTGGTTTTGTGGTTAAGAGATTCTCCCAGTTCTTAACCTGAGCCAAGATTGTCTCCAGATTGGGACATTCCCATTTATCGGGCAACAGATCTAGCTACTTCATTATTATACTAATATTAGTCTGTTTCCTCTTGCTGTAATACAAAAGAAAGAGCCTTTAATGGCTATATCTGGAAGTAAAATAACCTGGGGATTATGCCTTGAGAAGCAAATCCCAAGCTGTGAGTAAATAGAAGCATTCCCTTATGTCTTATGTCTTGTGTTTAAATTCTAAGGAGAGGTGGGTATTCTGATGCTCTTCTATGCTCAAGATAATATAATGTCTCCCTTCTCAATGTACTGTGAGTGAGTTCTCCACAGTGCTTAAGTCTATGTGCATAATAGGTTTCTTACTTGGGATTGAAATTCCGCTCTCTGGTCTAAAGTTCTAAAATATAAGCATTGTATACCTTATTTTTAGTCATTTCTAGCTTTTAATTGGATCTGGCCTTGATTGGTCACTTCAAATAGTTAATTCTGTAGTTCCATTTGCAGTTGAACAGTTTGTTAATTGCTGATTTTCCTCAGAGATCGATCAAAATAACCCATACGTGAAATTAAAATACATATAGTGTAAATGTTTTTGTAGAAGATAGGGAAAGAATTGAGAGCTCAGCTCTTTTCCTGCAAAGCAGCTGACACTGAACTCACTGGCTGTGTCTGTATTACTGGGTGTTTATTGCCAGAGTAAATTGTTTCCTTAATCACAGTTTGAAAAGGAGAGTCGGGCAATGCTCTTGTTACCATATCCTGTTCTCTCCCAGAAGATGCATAGGTGCATTCAAACTGCTTGCTAGGAGTGTCCTTGGCCCATGCTGACTCCTGAACTATGCAAAGAGTTATTTTGAAAAGTATTAGTTGGCCAGAGCCAAAATTGTGCCAGGAACTGCCAGAACTATTGAGCAGCACAGATGATTGAATTTCAGTGCTTGGGTTGGTGCCCTGTAACTCCTTAATGGAGTGCAATATGCATAGCCAAAAAATGCCCTTCTTCCTTCAAATGTTAATAGATAAAAGTGATTTTTCAATTTATATCCATGACATTCAGAGACTGGTCTAAAAAGCTGAACCATATTTTCTCTTAATAATTTTATAGTGTGAAAATTCCACTGACTTTGCTGCAATTTCTATGGACTGACCCTGTAAACACACGGGGAATTTGTATTATTAACATCACCATGTCATCATGCTTTATTCGTTTCCAATTTTATAATGATGTTCTGATCTCTTGGAATTGTATCCACTATCACTGGACTATGGAAACCTTATTTTATCAAAATGTGTTATTCTTGGACTAGAATTCAGAGTTATGCCGTTTCATTTTATAGATCCATAGATTTTTTTAAAGCCAGAAAAGGCCCTTAGATTATTTAGTCTGACTTCCTGAATGACACACAACATTTAATTTAACCCAGTTAGTTCAGCAATCTGTGTTTGGCTTAGGCTTATCTTCGAGAACCATGTCTCAAATCTAAAGCCATCAATAGCTGGGAGAATCCATTGCTTCCTTTGGAAGTGCAGCCCACCCTCTTAAAAATGTATGTTTTGAGTTTTGCCTGAATTTGTCTGGCTTTCCCTTCCAGCAATCACCTCTCATTACTCTGTTCTGTGTGAGACGAGAGCGCTGCTGTTACTGCTCAGCTCTTTCTCCCTGTGCTGGAACTTGCACTCTGTAATCACTGAAATCATAGCTGGATGTTTTTATTAAATTCAACAGACTGAACCCCTTTATTCTCTTATTGCAAGGCCCTTTCACAAGATTTCCAATAATTTCTGTGGCTCTCCTCCACATCCCAGCCAATGTTTCACCTCTTTTGTGGCACAATGAAACAAGAACTAGATGTAATACTCCGGTGTGTGTCCATTTGTAGGCAATCTGAGTGCTTCTCAGTGCTTTCCCTCAGTTGGGCTAAAGCTATCACTAATTTAGATGTGCCTTGGGCAGCCCCTTGGCACTGAGGCCAGCTGGAATATCACAGTTTGCATCACTACTCTTGAATGCTTTTTATCTTTCACTTTTTGGTATTGCTTCCTGTCAATTACTGGTACTGAGCCGGTGTTTGGAAATCATCTGGGAAAATGCTGGCAGAGGCCAAAACCACTCCAGGGATGAAAAATAAACATCCCATAGTGTGTATGCTCAAGAACTCATCTCTAGGAACATTTCCTGTGATTTTTTTGTTCAATATGGTAGCCTAAAATGGTCCAGTTACCCTCCATGCATCACTTATATTTTTAGCTTCAGTGAAAGTATTAAGAAAGGACATATTTTTCTTTTTTTGCATTAAGAATCTAGAAGACAGATGTATAGACTCGACTGGTCACCTCAGCTAGATGGAGATATTGTCAAGTTAGAGTTGCCCTGATTTTCATTCACCCCATTTTCCTCAGATGCCTGTTTTTGAACAGTTCCTCTGTTTAGTAGGATTTGCCTCTCCCCAGCTCACAGCTGCCAGTAAGGGTACTTGGACAATTAAGAGCCCAAGTGCAACTCCTCATTGACAACACTTAGATGAATTAACTCCTGCTCAGCTTCACTTTTGTGCAGGACTCCTAATCATATGGAGATGACTCCTTTCTGTGATAGTTATGCATCTAAATCACAGAAAGGTTTTTTGGTTAAATTACCCATTAATATAATATATTTACATGGATGCAATTAACAGACTTTTAGTTCATTTTCTCTGACTCTTACAGTAAGAACTGTACATGAAATAGAACCTTCTACCCTGAGTTTTCAAAATTCAAACAGTTGTGTGTTTGTGCATGCACCTGGTTGGGTGAAAGCCATGGAAGGTCCTTGCAACTGGTTTCCCTTTCTCCAAGAGACAAGTGCTAGTGAAGCATGGAGTGCTGAGCACAGCATATTCAAATTGTGAACATGAGACTCATATTTGGAGGCTGTCCCCAGTTTGGGCTGTAGAGTGTGCTGGATTGTGGTAGTTTGGGACCAAATTCCTGCTCTGTTCAGTCATACTTGATACAGGACAATTACACTTTGTGGAGAGTGGAAGGGATGGCAGATATCATAACTCTCAGCCACTTGTGGTAGATCTGTTGGCAAACATGAATAGCAGTCTTGACTTTCTTCTCACTTGTAAACCAGCTTTAATATTCATTTGTGTGAGTATTGAAAAAGTACAAATTGTTGTTCTTACCTCAGGAACACCTGTGTCAGGAATAATTTGAAGTGATAGCTGATTTGGCATGAACCAGGGCAAAGCCTGTTGCAGACATACAGTGGGGATTCATTATTACTTTCATTACATTTATTATCATCACCTTCAGTGACACATACAGTGTTTCTTTCATCACCCTGTAAGGGAGTTAAACACTACAACTGCAGTCTAATATTTCTCAACACCTGCCCATCTGGCAAGTCTTTGTTTGCTGAAGTTTGTTCTGCCACCGTTGATTTTAGATTTGCACTTGTACAGCGGATCAAAGAGATGAGATTACTTAAAACAAGGGCTTCCTGAGCAAATATACCACCACTGCTCTGGGTTGGATTTAGAGATCCCTGGGAGTGAAAGACCTCTGGGCAGATTGGGTTAGCCAAAATGAATGTGCATGCAGATATTTATGATGCCACTCTGTTATTTTTAATGCACTGTACATTCAGTATTTTCTTCCCTTTATAGTGGAAGATCATTTAGACATTTCTTTGAAGGCTAATTTAGGAATGTTGGCAAACATGTAACATGTGCAATTTATTATATTAATAATATCTGATGAAACAACAAATGTGAATAATCCTGCTGAGTACAGAGAAAACAAATGCGCTCTTTTTATGCTGTAGTTTATCTGATCTTGGTAGACTACAGCTAATATATTTTGAAACAAAATATGCATGGCAAATGTTTTCATAATACTCTAATAAAGTATTTATTTCTCTTTTTTTTTCTCTCTCTCAATCTTCCCTTTGTTTTCTTCAAATAAAAAAATTACAAAACATGGATGTTACCATCTGCAAAAAACTAAATTCTCCTCAGCTGTGAACTCTGTTCCAGTAGGTTCCTGTTCACCCTATTGTCGTACAATAAATAATACAGCATGGAAAACAGTCCAAAATCCAATGTAATTCACAGAGATATTAATAAATTCTATGTTTCTTTTCTGGTAGGGCAGCCAAGCAGCTGAGCAAGTTGGAGTTCCACTGCTGAAGATGATTGAAACAGCATAAAGTAGGGCACAGTGAATAGTGAGCCACTAATATAGTGAGAAATCCATTTGCATTGTTGACTCACTAATTCATTTGGTGTGCTATTGATTTGATCTCTGCCAAGAGAGACTAAGGGCTTGGTCACAGCTTTGTTGAATACATTTAGGGCTTGTATAGAATGGCTGGAAGAAAATTGTAATGGGCAGGTCATGATTGGGCTGACTTGGGAAAAGCCTGGGAATGTTTGACTCTAAAAGTTGGATTCCTCTCTTTGTTCCTCCACTCCTAGAAGTTCCTGAGCCTACTCCAAAGGGTTGAGGGTGCTTCACTGACAGACCCCATGTGCCCACTGGCATCCCACCAGGCAGACCACTGGGTACCCTCAGAGCACCCCAGATACCATCCTTTAGAGAAATGAATCAGAGAAATACCTACTCAAGTGTCAGTCTCTCTGCTTAAAACTTTCCGCTGCTCACTGGGGCAGATTCAAAAGTGTCAGTCCCATTGATTTTCCTTTTCTTTCCCCCTTTGTTTGTTCCTAATTCTCTTAGATGATTTTTTTTAACTCTCCTTCCTGACTGCTAACTGCCAACAGGGTAGCTAATGCCATTGCACTGGAGGAAGTCAGCAAATGAACCCATGTGTAAATGAATGTCATCAACCATCAACTTAACTTCCTCAGCAGTGAGGAATACTGTACTTCATTAAAGTTCCACTCCTATTGTCAATTTGCATCTAATTTACAATTTTAGTCTAGGAAAATTTGTCCCTGTTTTTTGTTAGCTAGATTAACTTTAAGTACAGTACTTAAATTATGTTTTTTGGATCTTTCAGCAAGTCAAAGTGGCTGCCAGTTCTCTCGAAATGAGCAAACTGGCTGTTTCTTATGAAACATACTGTTTGCTTGAAATTCGCACTGGGGCATGGCCATGTGTTTGTACATATGTTTCAAGGATGGATCTGCTCTCTTTCCATAAATTAAAAAAATCCTTTTCATTACTCCCTATGAATTCATCCTGAGTTTGATGTTAGCAAAGGACCCAGTGAAATTTCAAGGAAGAAATGAAATAATTTCAGATCATTTTGCCAAGTTTATTGATAATGATAATCAGTCTCTGATGGTAACCAGCTAAAAACCCCAGCCTGTAGAATTGTCTGTGGTTTTGGGATTTTTATAAATGTTGTTCAAGATATGTTTTTACCCTTTTCACTGACAAGAAATGTGGGTCTTCTGTTGCCTAGAAAAATTGATAAATGAATGGTCTTGAAGAAAAACTGGTGCCTGGGAGATTTTCAAAGCAAAGGATGTTTATCAGACTGCTTAAAATATGTTATCCTTAAAGACTGAACCAATGAGCATTTTGAGTAAAGGAAGTTTTCTGTTTAACTTCTTGGTAGACGGATATACTTAAATTATATTCCAGTAAAATTGCCTCTTTGTTGTATTTCTAAATTGTAAAAATAGCAGAAAGAATATGTTCATACTTTTCTTTCGCATTTTAAGAAGGCAGGGAGAAATTAAAAATGTAATGTTCCATGTGCTTTGAAGGGCTAATTATGCATTTTGTATAAGATACATTGGCAAACACAAATACATGTGACAGAGGACAGATATTACTGATGCCTTCATATCCTGGAGACATTTTTCTATTTTTGAGCTGCTGTGTAGACTATTGCAGTTAAATTCCCCCATTCACTAAATTTAGTACGTGTGTATTCTGCTCATTCTAGCCTCGAGATCTGGATTCTACAGCTTTGGTAATGCTGCTAAATAAGACAGAATAAAAAGTATCCTAGTGATTTAGGATAGGAACCTTTTTCAGCAGGGTACCTGACATATGTCTAAATTCCTCTGAAGCTGACCAAAACATGAGCATTTATTGAATTAGGGCTCAGACTACCTGGGACAGAATTAAGCTTATTTCAGATGAAATTTACCCTCTCATGTATTTGTTATCACATAAAAATTTTGACTCATATCAAGAGGTAGTGGCTAATAAACATAAACATTCTTCTTTTTAAAAGTTTTGCTTCTCCTCTTACTCAGAAAATAGATTGCTTCTGGAAAAAGGAGACATCCAAATGACAGCTCAGAATTGGCACTTCCTTTTTAGCAGAGTTGTGGTAACAGTTCTTTTAAACATTGATAGCAGCAGTGAGGAGGAATTTCAGATCTGCAATAGTTTGTAATATTGTATGTATAGGTTAGATGTGAGCTGAAGTAAAACCAAGGTGAACTGGCCAGTCCCTTTGCCATGTACCTGGTATCCTCTTTCTGGTCACACCTGCTATTCTGGTTGAATATTTTCCACAGTCAAATGTAATTTCTGGAACAGGTAATATAAAATGTAGATTTTTATATGTTATATATAATATTTGAAAAATTGTTCTTGCTTTCACAGGCAAACTGCTGAAGCAGGTCAGAGTTTGTAGTTTTTCCGTCAACACAAATTAATTTAAAGGCCTCCCATGTAATAATAATATATTTAAATTGTTTATAGGGTAGATTTTAATAAACACTGCATGACATAGAGCAGTGCCTAGCATAACCACTTGATTCAGTGCCAACAAAATATCATATTTCATTGGGGCTCTGAAGAAATAGCACAAACAATGAAGATGTCTGAGGTATGTCACAATACCATGATCAAAAAGATTGTATTATTTAAATATTACAATAAGCTCAGGGATGTCTTTGAAATAGAATGATTTTAATTCAGAAACATCTGCTTGAAAGTCCAAGGAGATTAGAAATGTCCAATCCTGAAAACATACTAATTAAAGGCTCTAAATACTTAGAATAGTTCTATGCCTATGTAAGTTAGCCCAACTGATAACAGAAC
Source organism: Dicaeum eximium (assembly GCA_013396995.1). Classification (NCBI taxonomy): domain Eukaryota; kingdom Metazoa; phylum Chordata; class Aves; order Passeriformes; family Dicaeidae; genus Dicaeum; species Dicaeum eximium. The sequence goes on along the minus strand of VWZP01007621.1, from coordinate 337,123 downwards.
TCGACATGTTTCATATTATTTCAACTTCTTTTATTTGAACAAGGGAATAGATAAACAAAAAGAAATGATCCTGTTGTTTTTAAAATTTTGTGAAAATATAACCTGAACCGAGGTCATTCTTCAAATGCATGGTCCATATGGCTTGGCTGACACAAGTAGCTGTAAGGATAATATCACTTTGTAGGAACAGTGGGACTCAGCTCTCTGCAGATCTGTGCAGTAGCAGAGTGGAAAGAAAATGTAAACTGAACTGCTCCTTCATCCACCATTTTTGATACCTCAGATATATCTGCGTCAGTAGAAGCATAAACTACTGCAGCTTCTGGGTCCCTTTAATAAAATTTCCAAAAATAATTACCTTCTGCTTCATGTAAAAGTATGGAGTAACTGTTTTGTGTTTGGCCTGCAAGCCATCAGATGTCATTATTATAAGTGGGCTTCACAAGCAGCTATGTTTGTGGGGGAATGGAGAAGCACTTCTGTTAATTGTGGCATTACTATTCAGGAGAAGCTGCTGTTTAGATTGCTGCTTTACAATTTTACTCATCAAGTACAATTCTGCTACACTGGCTGAGCAGAGACCTTCCTGCTAAGTAGGCCACATTGGGAAGTATTGTTTTCCTTATTCATTAGAGTAAATAAGTTTAGCTGTGTGTATGTTGTAATCCCATGTTTCCTTGAAACACTAGGAATATAAAATACATATATAGTCAAATGCCTGTTTCAAATTTCTTAATGTCAAAAAAAAAAAAAAAAAAAANNNAAAAAAAAAAAAAAAAGGTGAGCAAGGCAAGGTCTCTGGGTGACTGATTTGTCCTGAGAGTCACACACAGTCTACAGGCTGCATGTTGGTTGTAGTGAAAAAATTAATACAACCCAACAACACAGTCATCAGGGCTGCATCTCAAGAGGTATTTGGGCATCAATCCTGTAGAATAACAAGTCGAGGTGTACAAATCCCAGCACCAGCTCACTTACACTTTCATTTCTGTCTTGACACATCCAGTGTGATGCTGTCTGCTAACACTAAAGATGTTGCTAGAGCCAACTTGAAGGTGGTACTTCCTAAAATTGTCTTTGATGTATAGAGTGAGTTGCTGTACACCTGGTGGCCAGCCAAGCCAGCCCACACAACTTCACAGGAGATGTCCCCTACACTGATGAGCTGTCACTGGAGTGCATATCAGGGTGCTACTCTCAGCTGCATGGACAAACTCCAGTGCTGCAAATCTTTACATTCAGATATGTGCCAGGCTACAAGAATCAGAAGACAAAAATCATCTGTCCAGTTTCTCTGCACAATGAGTCACAAGACTTGAGCATGGAAGAGTGAGCTCCAGAGTGGTAAAACACCAGCTCTTTCAGGAGGAAATGCTGAAGAGACTGAGCTGAATTTCAGCTGGCCCTCAAGAACTTAGTTCATCATGTGAGCGGTTTTAATGGCTATTAAATATTATTTTGGGTGTCTCAACCAGGACAATCTTGCGTATCAAAGCCTGTAAAGGATGACCCCTTATGGTGCCCAAATAAGTGGTCCATTCAGATGGAGGCTCTATCTGTTGTGGAGATGAGATTTACATGCAGACAATGGTCACTGGTCCTGCTGGCCACACTATTGCTGTTACAGGCCAGGATGCCATTGGCCTTCTTGGCCACCTGGGCACACTCTGGGTCATGTTCAGCTGCTGTTGACCAGCACCCCCAGGTCCTTCTCCTCTGGGCTGCTTTCCAGCCACTCTTCCTCAGCCCATAGCACTGCAGGGGTTTTTGTGACCCAAGGCCAGGACTCAACTTGTTGAACCCCATGCAATTGCTCTCAGCCCATTGACTCATTCATTTTGCCCTGGACTGGATGAATCTTATTGGATTTACCTCACTGCCCATGCAGGACAGCTGAGAGAAGCTAGAGTACTAAAGTGATGGAAATGGCAATTGGCTTTAGAATAACTCTAAGCAAGAATCAGCACTTCAGCCTTCACTCACATAGTGTGACTTGCACATCTGACAGAGCTGACTGCAATGCTTAATCAAGGATTTGCTTTAAATAAATAAATCTATAAAATCTGGATTTTCCCTTTCTGCTCCTCTGCTTGCAGCTGCAGATTCCTGGTCGCTGCTGTAGCTGCACATCAAAAGAACTTTCCATAGACAGAACTGACCACATATTTCATCTTCCAAAACAACTGTTTATGAAGACTCAGTTCTTGGTGTTTGATGCTTAAGACACCAGTGATAATAAGCAAAAAACAGTCACATGTGCAGAAGAAGAAACAAAGGAGTGGGTGCTTGGCATCATCCTCTCTTTTAGCTGAAGTTCCTGTGTTTCCACAGACTCTTTGGGACAGTCTCACTGGCTGCTTTAGGGCACTACCTTTGTTCTGTCTCTGTTCCTCTGCAGAACCCACATTCTTAAATGCATTTGTAACTTCACTCAGCTCATGAGTACACATCTTTTTTCATCTGGATGTGTCTGTACTCTCAAATGACTATGTCCCTACTTCCTCCATCCGTCATGGTCTCATGGCAGTCTACCCTGCACAGCTGCAATGCAGTTCACTTCTGGGCTTCCTTCGGGAATGGGTTGGTAAATTCCACTAGAAATCATCAGGTGTGTTTCTGGGGGAAATTTCACTTCCAGACTGCTACCAGCAGGCAGAACAGGTAAATGTACCTGGCTTGGATCTCTACACAGCCCTGTAACCCTCTCCAGGCAGGGTGTTTGGAGGCTCCCATACACTGTGGTGCACAGCACATAATGTCTGCCTTACACCATGACAGTGCTATTCTAGTGAGCTGCAGCACAGCATAAATTATTTTTAACACCATAAACTGAAGAAAATTATAAAATAACCAAGTCTCACTGCCACACAGATACTGCACAGGGACAGAGAAGATCCACAGGGAAGTGCTGTTTTGTGTGTGTATGGTCAGAGTGCTCTGGCCATGCTGCACTCCCGAGCTCAAATCACTCCCAGGGGCAAATACTTCTAGCATATAGAATAGAAATTGAAGTAGCTGGTGGATAGTAGCTTCTATGGCTTAGTTCCTCATCCTTGTTTCAAAGAGTTTTTGCAGAGCTGTGCTTGTAGCATCAGGAATTCTTATAGGATACAGTGGGCAAGGGAGCTATGAAGGTACAACATCAAGAGAAATCACTGGGGACATCATCACTTTTTTTTTTTAAGCCTGATGAATCTACAAGTGGGGGTGACTCTATGCCATAATTCTAAGAATCTTTAAAACTGACACCAAGGAAATACAAAACAATAGAATAAACAGAGAACTGTAACTTACTTTCTCTGAAATGATGTTAAAATCCTGCCAAAGCACTGGTTTGCAGTCTCAGGTAAATCTTTCTAATTGTTTTTCAGTATACAGGAGGAAAAATTTTGCAGCTGTCGTCGGTCAAATGCCAAGCTTTCCTACCAACTACTTCTTTTAACTTTTGAAACCTTCCCCACAGTGGTAAACATTTACTTATGATGCATAAAAGATAAACCCTGGTGTTTCTTTTTGCCTACAGACATTAACATATGTAATGGACTCTCCCCCCATGAAGATATTAACCACTGTTAGGAGCTCCTTTCTCTGGAAGCCTTTCAATCACTGAAATTCATTTACATAAGGTAATATTTATAAGCCAGAATTCTAAAATTAATTCCAATGGGAGATATGCAAATCTCACTTTTCAGTCCAAATCCAATCATTTTTCCTAGTACTTTCCTTTCTGCTTATCCTTCCAATCTGGATTTTGCTCATATTTTTTAGGCCTGAGCTAAAAAGAAATACACATTTCCCTTTATGGGAGAAATTATGTTAAATAACCACATTGTTTATTTTTACCTTTGGAAGTCATTCAGATACAGCATTGCTATGGTTATAGTATAAAACATCAACTGAACAGGGTAATAATAACACCCAGCTGTTAGACTAGTACTCTGCAGGTCTCAAGGTGCTTTATAAATGTCATCCATGTAATCACTCACTTTGGACAAACACAGGAACTGAAAACTCAGACTATTTTTTTCATGGACATTCACATGCCAGTAGTAGAAATCGGTTTGCTGGATTCCCAGACCGTATCTAATAGTCACTCTAGGCTGTCTTTGAACACTTGATATAAACCCTATTCCTGCTGTAATCTAATAAGTTTTAGCCAGAAAACTTTTTGATGGAAATGAGAATTGCTTCTTACAAGTACAGCACTGAAACTGTTCCTCAGCTGCAGTGCCCAGACCAGTATTTTTAAGGAGCAATTTTCTGCTTTGGGAATGGCTCTGGGTTCCTGGCCAAGAGCTCTGTGTGTACTCTGCCAGTTCTGTGGGCTGGGATAACTGGCCAAAAGCCCACTGGCAGCAACCTGGGAGTACCATGAGTATCTCTGAGTGTGAGAGTCATCTTGGAAGCACCTCTGCATTTTACAGAACAGAGTCCTGGAAAAGAAGAGAAAAAGCCAAAGAATGAGATAGAAAAATCACATTTTTAGCATGGATTTCCATGAGGATTTTTAAAACAACAGTCATTGGGGCTGGGCACACTGAAACAACAAAACAAAAGTCTTCAGTGAATGCTTACTGTACTCAGAAGAATGATGTAAATAATAAATAACCAAAATACTTTTTAATAAGATTTTTTAGGTTTAACCTGGTGTCTTTTACATAGTATTTTCTAGTGGCGATGGTAGGTGACTAGGAGTTGAGACTGCTTCATAACCCTAGGGTCTGCCACATTTATTCACCTGCTGAATAATTAAATTAATGCTCCTCAGGAGCCCTTTATACTTCAGTAACAGTGCTATAGTTCTTGAAGGATTTCCAGGTGAAAGATGTATTAAAGGGCAAAATAAGCTGTTATCTGCAGCAATTACTATCACCTATATGCAGATTGTGGCAAACTGTTGGCCCAAGTACATGGCCCCAGTACCAGCTCAAGGCTCCTGCATAAGCAGCATCCAAGGAAACACAGGACAAAGCAAACATTACTTCAGATCCATATTAAGGAAAAAAAACTGTTTTAATGAGATGTGATTTCAGGTAACACAGCTGATGGCACTGACCTCTGGTGCTGGAGATGTGCACAGAGGTTCCCTTAGAAAGCAGAGCTTGCTGACTTTGGTTGCCCTTCAGCCATGGCCACGTTTCCCCTCGTGGCTCACAGCCAGAGCTGAGCCTGGCCCAGCTCAGCACACGGGGCTTGCTCTGAAAAACCAGGGCAAACTCGTTGGTTTGATTTAACTAAATCCATGGGGAGGCTTATTCAGAACCTGCCCAGGAGAATTCAGCTAGCAAGATTTAGTAGCCCGTTCTGGTGAAAGGAGAGAAAGAGGGGACAATGGGATAAATCCTCCACCAGCTCAGGTGGGTTTGCTGCCATTGGAGCCAGAGGAATGGGTCTGGGATTGTTGTGCACAGTGTAGCTCATTATAGACTCATGGAGTGTAACACCAACGAGAGAGATCACTGTGCTCAGTTATTTGGCCTCCTGCTTAAAACAAGCCACAGGACTTCTCAAAATCCTTGCAAACACAAATCTCTTTTTTTCCATAGAATGAAAACCCATAAATATATGTGTTACTCAGAGGTGCTTCTGTTTACATTGCATAAGGTTGTGAATAATTTGGGGTCATTCTCTAGGACTGTTAAGTGAAAGGGAACTGTTCTATCTCAGCTGGATCACAAATGAAACACCCTATAACATGCATGGAAGCACTCGTATGGTATAAATAATATTTTTAATCAGTCATTGAAATAATAATATAAAGTTCATTTTATTACATATGAAAAATAAATGTCTTCACCTCCCTTCATTGGACTTTAAAGGAGGAAAGTTTTACATTCCCTGTGAAAAAAAATAAAGTAAAAAATGTTTAGAGAAAGGAATGATCTGACTGGTTAGAGATCACAAATCACTAATAATAATAAGCTCTGAATATCAGGTGCCAAACAGCTGCAGAGCCTCTTAAACCTAATTCCTCTTTCTTGAAGGATATGGCAAGTTTGGAAACGAAATGATTGCCAAACTCACCATGAAATGTGGCAGAAATTTTTCTTTTAATAAATCACTGTCACCCCTGATAAAACCATATAGAAGTATCTTGGCATGAGGGAATGCTGCAAATTGGTTTGCACAGTGAAGACAGGGCCCATGAAACCTGCAGACAGAAAACACAAATCCAACCCACAAAGTGTAGTAAACAACCCACTCATATGGAGGAGGTGATAGGTGTAGATTTTATTGCATGTGTCGCCAGGTATTTTGTGCTTTCCCATTACATAAAAAGGTACTATGCAGTTTATTCCACTGCAGTTTGCCACCTGGTATAACAATGTATAAAATTCAAAGAGTAATTATTTGGAAAAGCCATATGAATGTTCAAAAAAGTATATGGAAGATGATTATGCCTGTGAGTCCATTCCTCACACTTGCACTTTACAGGGCAGGTGTCAAAATTGCAACTCACATATGTAAGAATTACGGAAAGTTCTAAATCCTCAGTATGGAATATTCATTCCTACCAAGTGCCAAATACCCCAGCTTTATAGATACTGGAAAAGCAGTTCATCTACCAATCTTTGTCAACCTCACTCATATTCCCAATACACTCCACTATGTAAATACAAATCACAGCACTAATTGCTATTTTTGAGCACTTTGCATTATGGAAATATGGTGTATTACAAAAATGTTATAAAGAATCCAAGTTTCTAGCGACTTGCAGGAGAGTTATACAAGTCTCAGTCTGTTAGCAGCATCTAGAATTCCTGCTTCAGAAAATATTTATGCTATGGAACACCTTCCTGTGCTTCAATCCATTTGCACTTTATCAGATATCAGAGCAGCAATGTAGTAAACTATGTGACCTGCCAGTGCCCAAAGAGCAAGAGGTTTTGCATTTAGTTTGGGTTTTTTTAAACAATTTCTTCTGTTCAGTGCTTTCTTTCTGCTCCTTTTTTTCTGCTGCATTACTGGTAGTAAGTAACATATTACCCTGTCATGGGGAAACAAGCAATGTCTGACTGTACTAGAAAAAGTTTTTGTCTCTCTGATTTACTCAGTAGTCATTCTGTCTGCTAAATCCATGTTCATTCTCCCAAGCTACAACCAGAACCATACAGAATTCTTAATTAATATAGTCTAGTATGGTGGCAAAAAGTATTTATATAGAGAGAGGAGAGATTCCTGTTCAGTGAAGATGAGTTTGCAGAAAAACAGTGAGCTGCACCTTTTCCAGCTGCCCTGGAAAAGGCAGTTCTGTTCTGATTCTGAAGCATGGCATCAGAATGATTTGTCAAATCCAGAAAACTGACCTATGCTGATGATAGAAAATGGGTGAACAAGGAAGGATGTGGCTAAAATCCTGCTCCTCTGGGACCAAAGCATCCCTCCTTCACAGGATTCACATTTCTAAATGCTGCTGTGGAGCTCAGGAGCCAGGGCTCAGCTCAACAATGAATCTAGACCATTTCCTTTTATTCACAGATGAAAAAATAACATTTCCTCCTCATTTGTCACTACTGACAACACATTAGTTACAGCAATTGTTTTGGATCAAGGATGTCACTGCTCTTTCTTTTTCATAGGTCTTTTGGAAGGATCAAATCTGGCCCTGTGCGTCACTGAATGGGAGAAAGGGAGTCTTGGACACCAGTGAATACTTAATATGATCCAGATGAAGCTAAAAATAGCCCTGCCAGAACAACCCTTTGTGCTGAGTTCCCAGCTGGTGTAGCTGGTTTTGCCTGTGTGCTGTCTGGGGAGAGGCAGCCATCCTTCCCTCCCCTCCACCCACCCTCCCACCAGGTCCTGCACAAACCCACAGCTGAGCTAAGGGCACCCTCTCAGCTGCTCTATAAGCAGGACAGACAGAGCTGTGGGATAAAAGACAGGGAGCTGCCATGCTTTGCCCAAAGTCCAGCCTGTAGGGTGTAGGCTGGGAGGGGGCTGAGAGGAAGACTCTTTAATTTGTGCCTTCTCTCAGGGCACAGGGATGATTGAACCACTGGGTTTCTCAGTGCTGCCAAAACTGAGGCAGCTGGGAGCTGAGGACCAAAGCTGAGGCTCCTGGAGAACATTAATACAGACTTGACTCCATTAACACAAAGGTGAAGCATTTAAAAATACTGAGATGTAATTCAGGATGAACCTAGCTGATTTAAGTTTTTATTTTAGGAATTTTCTCTCCATTTGTGATGTTGGACAAGCTAGGATACCTGTTGCTTGACCTGTCTTCCATTTTTACACTGAGATGATAAAAGTTATGCACCCACAGAGGTATGCTAAGACATAAATACATCATGGCTGGAGCCTTCACGTGAGAAGGATACAAAGAAGGGATTGTTTTATAGAGTCACAACAATTTTATTATCATCTCTCACTAATTCTATTGTGACAATACCTTGTAAAGCAGTGGGGCTCTGCCATCTTCATTGCCACAAGAGTGCCCACTGTCCTCAGGTTCATGTGAGGCAGACTGCCAGTTTGCAGTTTCCAAGAGATTGGTGTCTAGAACATTGTGAGACAGGATCCTGAAAGCCTTCCAAAAGAGACTTTTCCATGGGTTCATGGTTTCCTCCATCATTAGTCCTCAGCCTTGTACTGTAGATAGATTATAAAATACATAATGATTTCAAGGCTATATCTTCCCAGATGTGGGAATTGTGAAGTGTTCTGGACAGCAGTAAAATAAAAGTAAAGCAGCTGTGGATGGATGTGCCCACTGATGTCCTTCCCTGTGGCTCATCCTCGTCCTTCTGCCCTGCCCCTGCTGCTCACCAGGCAGCTGCACTCTGGTTTGCCTCTGAGGTCCCACCAACCTGCTCACACATCTCCATGCTGGAGTATCACTAAGGAAAAAAACTTATATCTCTCCATAGTCCTCTTGTTATTATGATGAAAAACATTGCTATATTGTTTCCTCTGATAGCTTTTATCTAGGCATTGATTGGATTAATGTGTTTATAATAATTGCTACTGTTGTCTAGCTCATTTCTAATAATAAAACAAGTATGTGCAGATGACATAACAATCTAAAGAATTCCACGAATTATTTCTTTTTCCCTGAAATTCTGAACTAATATACAATTCTAAAAATCTCATTGAAAAATATTATTTGTTTACTTTCTATTATTTTCCCCACACCTCAGAGGTGCTGCAGGGCTACAAAGGGATGCTTTGGATAATGTTACTTTATTCCTCAGCCTACTGCATGTTTTAGTCCTTAATGCTTCCAGTGCTTCCTGGTTTGGCTTGAGGTTTTGTGTTGGTTTTGGTGGGGTGGGTTTTTTAGGGCTTTTTTTTATTTTTAATTGCTGCCACGAGGTCTTTTGAGGTGAGAAACTTTTCTGCATAGCAGAGCACAGAGCACATGTCCACCTTTTCCTTGGCTGTCTTCCTCTGTTGAAAAGATTCCTATTGGCTTCAGGAATACCCAGTGGCACTACTGTTATTTTCATTATGTTGTCACAGAAGAGCCCTAGTCATACACTGCACAACAAACTCATTTATGCAAGGACAAAATTTGTGATCTAGCTCCAAAGTTGTATTAACACAGGCCAAATTCTAAACTTATTTTTAAATAGTTTTGTTTATAATCTGGCCTCTAAAAAACTCCAGTCATGGGTCATAACATGGTACAGATCATTGTCCTTGATCAGTATATAATACTTTGATGATATAACAGGAGTACTGGTATTCCATTATTTAAATTCCTTTTTTATCCAGAACCAAATCAACTTTCAGTACCTGGTAGGAACCCAGACAGCTGAGTGAGATTGTGGTCAGAAGTGGAGAACAGAAAACATGAAAGGAAAGTTCAAACCACCCAGCTCTGAGGGGCATCTAATGGCCAGGGCATCACTGGGATTTTTCTGGTTTCACACTGCTGAAAATTTTTCTGCATGACAAATTTTTCTGCATTTCTTTCCTGATCACTGTACAAAAAGAAACAGCTCAGGTTTGCAGTGCTGTGCACATTATCATTCACTTTAAACTGAATCTTGTTAAGATCCACTACTAGAGGTCAGGGATCTTTGGACTAAGCAGGGCTACAGCACATCCTCTGCTTCTGAGTCCCTGCCTGACCCTGTCTCTTGTATTGAATTCCCATGGCCTCTAAAGCATGGCAGGTACATCCAAACTGTCTACCCAGAATAGTTTTTAGTCCTTTAGTCCACCTTTGAACAGTGGCTGAGGCTTGTTTGGCTAGATCAGAGACTGTTCTAAAAATTAAAAATGAGCAGATGTTCAGGTTCCCCTGCTAGTACAGACATAGCCATATGCCTTCTTCACAGTGATCATAAGAAATGCACAAAGAAAAAATAGGTTAATGTAATTCTGATCCACTGAAGAAGCCACAATGAGGAACTAAAGTAATCCTAAAATATTTAGGAGAAAACTTTTTCCACAACCCTGTTTCTAGGACTCAGACACAGCACCTTTGTCCATAGTAAGATGGCAATCTCTGATCCCAGTTTGTCCACAGGAATCTCTTTTAAAGTTCATCCTGCCTTTCTCAGCATGTGCTACCAGAGGAAGCTCAGAAGCCAAAACCCTGGAAAAATGGTGATGATGAGCCCTGCAAAAATATGATCCTCCCCTCTCACTGAAAACCATCGATGGTCTGCTTACTAGGTCTGAAATACTAATTCTGCAGTCACAAAGACACAGCTCCCATGTCTGGAAGGGTTGGAAAAGGCAGGGATGGAGGGTGAGCTGAAAACACAGGTTGCTCCAGAAGAGAGATGGGGAAATGTCAGAGTGGGGAGAGTGCTGCAGTCCCAGAAAGCAGAACATGGTTCTGGGTATTACACAGTGCAAAGAAAGATGGAAATTATTCTCCTCTGTTTTCTATTTCCATAAAGCATCTGTCTGCTAGGCAGGAAGGGTTAATCTCTGTCTTTAAAATACTTCAACATATAGGATCTGGATACATGCTCATATATATTCTCTGTCACCCTCCTGGGGTTAGTCTGTGACCTAGAGTGGGAAAATGCCTTTGATTTCAATTAAATGTATCTTGCCTGTGTAACTAAGGCAGTTAGAGAACAGGGAAAAAATACACATGACATTCCTCACAGATTATGCAAAACAAGATAGGGAAGAATGTTGCACCCAGACAGTTTTTACACAGTTCCCAGTATTGAAGAGAAAACACCTCCGTGCTATTCCAAACAAAATCTTATTATAGGCAGGGTTTTCTATGATGAATCTATTTAATATTGGAGCTGTCAGGTGTACTCCTTCCATACATAATTTCTGTGCTCTCTTATTTCCCTCTGTCAACAGAAGCTCAGTGCAGTTCTGAGTCATATTCTAGCATGGCCCACAGTAAGGAATGGCATTGCCTGATTTTGTCCTAGATTCTCAGGGCATGGGCTACTCCAACAGGCAACAAGGGGCATTTTGGCAAGAATGCACCCTGGCAACAGCATAGAAATGTCATCAGCATCTCCATAGTTGCTGCCATAGTAGAAGACCAAGTCTGATTTCACAGACTGTATCACTATGGCTTTCAAACAGCCTGCCCAGATGGTCCCAGCCTGTTCCTGCTATCTTCATTACGTACTACTGTGCAAGAACTATTACGTAATGTCTGTGACTTGTAAATATTTGATTATAAATTCAAATTCCTGTAAAATTCACTGTTAAATATTAGCTGCAGATAGGTTGAAACACAGATGGTTCTTGCTGGAATTAGTCCAGAAAGCCAGAATTAACACCATGACTTCCCAGAAAACCATTTACAGACTCATGAATGGCAGGACTGTGGCTGGGACCAATCACACCTACCATGCCCTCTGTGCATACTCAGGGAAATCTTACAACTTCCTGACTACAGTATCAGAAACTTTGTCATTTGTTATCCCACAGACTTACCATATTTCAGCCCTACTATTTCCATCCCTTCCCTCTCACCCTACTTACGACTCTTCCCATATCTCCCTTCTTTTGTGCACTCTTTGGGGTGTGTTCTCACCAGCCTGCAGAACCCAGTGGCTTTTACAACTCCCCTGCTACACACCCAACATTTGACCCTTGAAGGTCCTCCTGCTACAGGATCTTCTGCCTCCAATCCCTCCAAAGCTCCAGAGCCAACACAGTTCACTTTGCCTGGTGTCCTTTATTAAGTGTGTTGGAAACTAGGAATAAAAGAGTTTATAGAGAACATTTAAAATCATTCCATTGGTCATATACTGAACTGCTTTTAAGGTACCTTGAAGGAATTTTTAAAGTCCATCCACTATTTAGTGCAAGGCCATGGAATGTGTTTTCCTTGTACCACAGGCACCAGCTAACAGTGTATTCAAGTCATATTAACTGGAAATGGACCTAGCAGCAATTTCCAAACTTCATGTATTTCATCACAAGCCTTGTACCTGAAAAGCCTAGAAAATGAACATGTAAGCTCAGTTAACACTGTACTATATATTTTTCACTTATTCCAGAATAAATGGCTGAATTTTCCCACTGTCTCAAAGCAGCAGGTGACTAACAGCAGAAAATATCTTGGTTTGCTCCCCTTAGACTCCTAAGCAATCATTTTCCCTGCTCCCTGAGCTCCTGGATCAGTGAAAATTTCTCCAATATTATAACTGAATTACAGCTGCAGAGATGTCAGTGACCAGAACACTTCATGCCCAGAATATCTTGTGCCTGATGCCCTATGTTGTGAAATAGTCCTGCCCTCATCCTGTCTCAACATTTCTTACACATAAACACAAATCTAGTGTCTAAGCTTGTAAACCCAATGCTTCTGTGACAGAAACCTATATGAAAAATATCAAGCCAGCAACTTGAAGCAGTTGGCTGCAAAGACCTTTGGAATGAAAAAAAATTGTTCATTGCAACAGGACTTTCAGGCACACAAATGTAGTTTGGAAAGGATTTATTGCCTTCAGCCCCCTTGAGGCTGATGAGGGATTATGAGGATGACATGGGAATTGTCTATCTGTGATGGAAACAGGAGGAAAAACAAACCCTCAGTTATTTTTTGAACTATGATCAGGATTTATCAAAACAGCTTTTGGGTACATTTCACTTAGCAAAATGTCTTGCAAAACCTGAGGGTGATGAAATGGTTGGAGAAATCACAACTTTTCAGAACTGCAGCTAAACATGTGAAACTGCAGCCCAGGAACTGGCAGAGAACTGTCTTTCCATGAGTGGGAAGTCGGCAGAGAAACCTTGCAATGACCCAGGAGTCAGTGGGAAAGGACGGGGAGATTAATGAGATTCTGAGCAGACACGCAGCTCTTTTGGAAAACATGCCATACTGAAGCTTCCCTCCCACTGTCTCTCATCCTGCAGCCTCAAGTGGCTCTGTCTGGATCCCCAGACCTCCAAAGAACGATCAGACTAGAAATGCAAGGTCCTCAGGAACCCAAATCACAGCTCCTCACAAGGCACTGACCACAGCAGTGCCCACCTCAGACCCTTCCAACCCAAATATCATTTTATTGCTGCAACAAATTGCTTCCAGCTCTTCAGATTCCTGAAAGGTCATCAGGCAGAAAACCCACAGCCACCAACAGCTGTAGTCTGTAATGTTCAGGGTTGTGGGAGCTGTCTGCATTGCACTATCACTGATAAGTTTGAATCATAGTATTTGCCCCCTTTTTTTTCTTTTAATTTATAGTGCTCACAGTATGTATTTGCCATTTTTGCAACTTTGCACTTTTGGCTTTCAAAAAGAAAGATTACTTTTATTCATTGCTGTAATTTTAGTTTGCATATAGTAATAATAATAATAATGATTTGAGGCTATTAAAAACAATTTTAAAAAAATTTCTTTTCAAGAATTAGAAAGATTTTGATGCACTCTGGGAAACAAGGATACAGTTTACTGTCTTTTAAATGCAATCAAACTCACCCTTAAAAAAATCACTCATTTACAATAAGCTTATGGGTAGTAAATGGTTCAAAACCATGCCAGTTCTCTGACTCAGAACACTGACATCATCCAGACAGTGTCATCTTACCTGCTTTGTCTAAGTGTGTGCTCTAGTACTCTCTTGACCTCCTCTAAATAAATATTTAGGTATTAATTCTTTATTGTTATGGTTGCTGTTTTGGTTCCTATTCAGTAAATATTTTGCCAAGGAAGGTAGAGTATAAAGCAATAATCAAAGAGAAGGTGAGATTAATTGGCAGTGACTTTATCAGCAGAATAACCAAGGCCTGGGTACAGACCCACTACTGTCACCCAGTTATCCATAGAGTTTAATTGGCTCTCTGGTACTGTTTTTGGCATCAAATGCCATCCCCGGTAATGCCTGGGTGGAATTCAGGTGGCACAGGCTGAGGACCTCTCTTGGTTTTGGAAGGGTATGAATGTGAGCCAGGCCATGCCTGATGGCCTCAGGGACAAATCACAGTCCTTGGCCCATTTAATTTCCTCATACAGATGTTGTTCCTCTCTCTGCAGAGGGCTGGAGACCTCATTTTCTTTAAAAATACAGGAATGAGCCCTGTTGCAGCCCTAGCCCTGTGCATCAGATCATTATGAATCCTTTTGGAACTGCCTGATTAATCCTTGTTATCCGGACTTTCTGCCGGCACCCTGTCACTGCCTCCCATCCCAATGCTGCAGCACAACCCCTTCCCATCAGGTAACACTCAGCTCCACTGCCCAGAAGGGCACCACAAGGGGTGAGGTGTCTTCAGGAGTGTGCTGTGAAAGTTTTCAGTCCATGCTGGAAAAGCATAAGTAACATGTAATAAATGTATGGACAGACTATTTCCCATCAGATACAAAAAATATACAGATGGAGACTGGGCTAAAAGGTTTTTGGTTTTGATGTCCTGCACTCAGAAGTTACAAAATGAAGCAAAGTGACATTTACAGCTGTCATATGAAGTCACTGCTATATATTCTTTAGATGCAAAATAAAAAGCTTCTTTCTCATAAGATGTGTCTCTCATCTGGGATGAGTTTAGGACCAGTGCTAAGCTGATTCCAGTTATCTCAAGCTGTATGTACCTCCTTTTTCTGTTTGCATTACACATTTTAGCCTGCTCCAAATTACTGAAGTATTGTCCTGAAGAACCTTCCTTTGCAAACTCATTTTCTCTCTCTCTGGAATTCTCTTGAAATACAAGAGACACAGCATGTCCCACTGCTAAGATGCAGCCTGGCCTGTGGAGAAGATTTCGACCTTGTGGCCAAAGATTCTTCTGTCCCTTCTCTCAAGTAGAGCTAGTTTTTACTATCCTTCCCATTCTTGCCTTTTCCACTTCTTTCCCTTATTTCCATGTGCCAATCTTTTTCTTTTTTTTTTTTTTCCTTCATTTCAGATTCTGAGTTCTACCCCAGAACTGCCACAATTTAACATAAATGTAAGACTGAAGAGAGATTCTGGTCTCCCTCTACACTTCAAACATGCTCCTTCACCTATCCTTGACCACAGTTGTCAGTGCTTCTCCCATATACAAAGGCATATGAAAGTCACTAGGGTTCAGTGAACAAGTCAGCTTTTTGGAATAGGTCAAGAAATTAGTTTTCATAATTTAAACAAATAAATTCTGTGTTCACTCAAGATCTCCTAAAGTTATTTTTGTTTCAAGCTAACACCTAGTATCAAAAATCACAATGCTGGGTGTGGGAGTTAGGAAAAACTATAAATAAATCAGAAAGAGGTAGTTTCTAGGCAACATCTGGTTTTCTCCTTATAAGCAGAAGCTTGCACTTGTCTGAAGGAACCTAGGGTTTTCATGCTACATTTATGTCCTGTGTCTTACCAAAAGCCTACCTCATCTACTGGAACAAAGGCTGCATGCTGAGGAGAACACATCTATCTTCATGATGGACATTTGGCCCATCACATGAAGCCACAGCTCTATAGCTGGAGGTGGTTCAGTAAGTTGGGTAAATGGTTGGTAAAACTGACTGTAAGTCCTGAGCCAGCTGCCAAAAGCTGCCCCCAGCAAGTGCTGCTCCTGGTGATTCCTGTCATCCCTCATTTTATCTTCAGAGCTTGCTCCTCCCTCTATTGCCACTTGTCTGTGCTTGGCTTTGGGGTCCTGCTGCACCCTGTGACCCCCTCTGCACTTGCAGGGTTCTCATCACCTCTCAGCCTTCAGTGACTTTGGTCACACAGCCCTGGGGACTCCTTTGGCCTGCCACTGAATGTGAAGAATGAAGCAGTCAAACCAGCTCATTCCCTGGGAGTTTCAGGCACTGGACTCTCTGAAGGAAGGACTTCTGATGTTTTTTCTCCTTTGGGGCAAAGGAAAACAGGCTAATTAAAACCAATGGACTCAGAGAGGTGTTAGCTGCTGCCTCACACATTGGGTTTATAGACTGAATCTTGTTCTCTTTAGGCTTCCAGATTTTTCTCAGTTACTATTTCTCCTGTCACATACTCAACTGTTTCTTGTCATACACTCACTGCTTGTGTCTGCCCTTTGGAAAAACTTTTCTACAGTCCTACACTTCATCAGTACAATAATTATTTCAGGCTTCCCTGCTAGACATAGAGAGCTAGTGTGATGCACAGTGAAGTGGAAGGAAGTCCTCTTCTGGATTTCAATATGTTTTGAATGAGGTATTTTTCCTTGAAAAATCCTGGTTTTTCATCTTCTTTCACTTACTTTGGGATTCAAGATGTGTGTGAGTGTGTGTGACTGTGTGTTTGTGATCTCCATCTCCCAGATTTTAGCCCTGAAAAGGACACAAATTAGGGAGATAAACTCAAAAGACATCATTGATGAAGCATTGAAGCCAATTCCTTGTTTTAATCCTGCATAAATTATTCTGGAACTCAGCCCACATTTATGATGTGTGAGAGAATAGAAAAATAATGGGATTACTCAGAAGTTTCAGATGATTATAAACATATGGTGCAGAAGGGTATAAGAACAAAACACACTGAGGGAAATATCAGTAAATGAAAGGTTAATAATGGAAAAAGTAAGTTTGGAATCTCATATGTGGCCTATTATCAAACACTACTGACATGAAAGAATTCCTGCAGAACTGTTAAAAGTGGACAGCTAGTAGTTTAATGATTGTAGCAAGAAAACTTTAGGCATTGGAAAGGAAACTATATGATTATAAAAGAACTCATCACATATTTAAGCCTCCTATGAAAAATGGTAGTTTTGTGTCTGAGGTTCCGGACTGGGACTCAGATCTTGATTTATTTCCCAGTTCTGCTACAGATTTCCTCTGCGACCTCGGGCCAGTTACTTTGGGAGAAACATGTTAAAGCTCCTAAATGACTTATGAATCCAAGTCCCTTTACCAAAAGGGGCATAACAGCAGATTCACAAAGGGAAAAGCGTATTGGAATGCTGGCCACAGCCAAGACTATCCCCAAAGTGACACTGTTCTACCACATCACCTGCCAGTTCTGAGCACCAAGAGGCCTCTGTGCCCCAAGGAGAATGGCTGCCTTCTGAATGGTCATGGAAAATGAGCAGGAGGTGGCATGGGAGGGAGGGATCAGCTGCCCTCTGACATCCTGTGGGTTCTGTGGGAGCAGGCAGTCTTGGGAATTGCTCCCTCTCATGGTTTCCAGCTTCTGCTCAATTTTCACTGGTGGCTCATATCTGGAAAAGGCTTAGAGGTGATTCCTGGATCTGTGCAGGCAGAAGATGCCAGGATTGACATGGTTGGTTGGTTTACCCTGAAGGAAACAGGGACTCCTGGCTATTTGCATCCTGCTTGGGTCAGAAAAGAAAGAACCTGGGAAAACCATCTGTCCCAAGGGCAACTGGTTTCAGTGTGGGAAACTCTTCACTTGGTTCACTGCCCACCCATAGCCCTCAGACTCAGCACTGAAACCTAGATCCCAAAACCCCAAGAGAAGTGATAAGAAAGAGGGGCAGTTTGCCCTCTCTTGCTCCCAGTCTGTGAAGCAGAACTGTCACCAGGACACTGTGCTCCCCTTTTCTTCCTTCCACCCTTGGGCTTCCTTATCAGGCTTAGGAACAAAGTGTTTATTTGTTTGCCAGTGAAGGATTTAGCTTCCTAAGAAAACTCACATAGCAACCAAGCAAGCATGCAAACATGAAGCACCTAAGTGGTGTTGCCTCCAGATTTCTGACAGTTTTGAAAAATGGACCCTTTTTGCTGTTGCCAGCTTGTACAAATAGCAATAACAGGATATTTGTTGTATCCCTCATCCTGTATTAGTCCATGCTGTACATAGTCTCACAACTCTCACAAAAACCAGGAATGCAAGCAGTAATAAACCTGTAATGCAAGCAGGAGAGCCAAGGATGGATATTCACTCTAGCTTTCCATATGCTGTAGCAATGATAAAAGGATCTTTCAGACATCTCTTTCTCTGCCTTAATATGTAGCATGGTCATAACTCAGAAACTGCTTTGGAAGGGATTCACAATCTGCTGTGTCTGTGTAAAGTCAGTTGAAAGTAAATAAAATACTTTCTGCTTCAGTCCCTTGGATATCTCCATTTTCCATGGTTTGTTTCATTCTGCGTGGAAGTATATGAAGCTTAAGGTATGGGCTCGATCATTAAGGTGAACAATTTTAGGTTTCTGAGATGCAAAAAATATTCCAGCAGAGAATCTCCCTTAAAAGCATATATTTTGTTGTCAATGGTTTTGGCATAAGCAAAAGATCCATATAAAACATGTGAAAGAATGTAACATAAAGGGGAAATGGTGAATTCTCATAATTTAGAAAGAAATATTTCAGCAATCAGTGTTTACTATCAGGTGTGGGGAAGTATAAAACAATTCAGAAATATCAAGGTAAATTTTTTAACTTCAAAATATTTTCAACCTAGAATACTCCAGCTACATCTTCTGCCTTCTCAGCAAAGTAAAGGCAGGCTGATCTCACTGTTAGCTGAGCTTCATGCACTAAAGGAAAGCTTGTTCTGAGTACTGATGGCTGCAAGTTGCATTTCATCAAAGTTGTTTAACTCTTTTGTGTGAGAATAGGAACAATTTCACATAACCAAGTAGCTTAAGTCTCAGTTAATATGTTAGGTTCCACATTCAGAAAAAAAAATAGGAAGTTTCTGTCACTGTGACCTTCTGTATCTGCTTTTGTAATCAGTGTGATCAAAGCAGTCCTTCTGCCATGGGACAGGATTCCCTTCTGGAATATTTCCACAGAACTTTAGACAGCTGTTGCAAAAATGTATTTTAAAAAGCTGCAGGAAATCTGTCTGTAGCTGATGCTTTTCCCAAGCTTTAAGTCTTGAAAGAATCTTTCTGTTTCCTGTAAGTAACTGTGTCTTTTAATTTGATGGATCTGCTTGTAGAGGGGAATCCTTTTTCACTGTTTGTCTGAAATCACTTTGGCCAAAATTATCTCTTCTAAATCTCTTGACTACTGTATTTGTCTGTTCCAAAGTACCACTGAGCCATAATCTTCTGGGTCAAGGGGGCCATTATGATCATCCCATTAGACCCAGGGCATAAGACACAGCACAATTTCAGTGATTCCCATGGAAAACCTCTTGCTTCTGGTTGACATTCCCATCCTTCAGAGGAACAGATTCACTGGGGATTAGCCTGCTCCTGCTAGGTCTGCCTCTAGTAGGGCTACAAAGGCCAGGGAATCAGCTCAGTAGTTGTGGTCACTCATCCTGAATGTCCTGGCTGCATCCCATCTGGTCCTTCATGCTTATTTTTGGAAGAACTACCAGTCCCAGTTCATTTTCCACTTATTCTTTCTTAAAATTTTTCTGTCTGTAAATTACAGGAATGTAAGGATACTGAAATGTGATTTTATGTCAGTGTTTCACAGTGCAGCCAAAACTGGTGTGGTGTAAGCATCAGGCTGTGTCGAGATGCACGAATGTTCTTCCAGGGAGCTGAGACAGTGAAATCACACAGGCTGTGAAGGAGCACAGGTTTCCTGCCTGTGGACTGACCATCTCTTTTCACAGCTCACTGAAACTCCATCTCTTCTGGCCTTGGCAGTGCATTGCTGTTCTCTCACTCCTGCAGCTTGGAGGTAAATGATGGTCCTCCAAGACAAATGTCTGCCAAGTTCTGCTCCGTGCTCCAGTGAAGCCTAAAATGTGGTGTACACTGACTCCTTTGCTCTGGTTTTCTTTCCAGACACATAGCTTCACCCATCCCAGGGCAGAGCCCCATGGCTGTGGGAACTCTGAGGAGGGTTTTCCATTCTAAAGGTTTTTGTGCCCAAAACATGCACAGCAGAACCTTCAGCGTTCAGAGTTATTGGCCCATGAACCATTACACAGCTCTGAACTCCCCCCACACCATGAGTTTACTGCTCTGACATCCTCAGCCCTCTCCTTGCATGTTCTCCACTACCTTAGAAGTCTGTGTTTCCATCCATTTCTATTTTTTCCATGACAATACACAGAAAAAAACACCACTGTTGTCAGTTTTCTTTTCTTTTTAGTTAATCATTCTAAATTCAAAATTTGAGGTGATAAATTCAGCAAATATGTTTTTAATTTGACCTGATGGAGAGCAATGTCTGAGAATCTTTCAGCACTTCCTAGTAAGAAGTTTTTACTGTACTGCCTTTACAGTCTTTTTTTCTGCTTATGAGAGATATTGATCACATCTATTTTAGTCTCTATTACTATGCCCCATTTTATTTCTTTCAGGATGACTGAGGAGTTTTCCTGTCTCTGAAATTTAAATAATTGGGTCTGTTCATAGATTCATTTCTTCTATGGTCTGTGAAATCCCATAATAAGGTCATATGCCATGGGGTGGTTTTTTTCCAAAAGAATGTAGGATGGTTTTAAGTGGCTGAACTGTGATTAACCTGTGGGTTTACATGAATGAGAGATGCATTCATCTTATTCTGGTTTTAAATGCAGGTTCAGACCTTGTTGCAAAGATATACTTTGTTTGAGAAAAAGCTATTTAGCTTAATTCAGATAGGACCAAATTATGTAACAGTGTTTATCAGGCCAAATTTCCTGATGTCTTGTCAGGTTAAAATAAAGTTATTCAGTCCATTTTTTTTTTTAATTTGTTACCCATTTCTGTAACTCTGAGAGAATTGGAATAGATTTCAGTTAATGTGAGTAGAAGCCAATTAGGTAAAAGAGAATTCCAGATTTTAAGAAGTGTACTACAGCCCTTCTAGAAAATAGGTCATCTGAGAGACTGTCAGAGATAATAGTTACTGAAAGTGGAATGGCTATTACTTACTGCCACAGCACTCTCTGATCTTCCCGGGACTCTACATGAGTCTGTTTATTACTGTTTTCTTTAAAAATGGAGCCCTTCTGCCCTTTTTCTTTTTTTTTTTTTTTTTTTTTTTTTTTAAATATGTGCTCAGTACTTAAAAGAGTAGAGTAGTAAAGACTTTTAAAAAAATACTATCTGTGACTAATATATTAATCCACAGCCCTGGAAAATTCCCTGTGCATGATTTGAGCTGCTGCACAGCAGGCTGACTGCAGACATTGCACCTCTGTGCTTCTCAGGGTCCTCTTGGATCTATTTATGAGCCCTGTAAAGGCTGGTGCATGTGGGAAGGGTATTATCAGTTTTTCATTGCAATTTCCTAACAGCCCTTTCTCAACAATGAGTGTGGAACCAGAGAACATTAAGCAAGGGATAAGGGTGAAATATATTGATAAGAACAAAACCCTACAAACATTGAAGAGAAACAGGCTAACACATAAAGTTATTTACCTTACAGAATACACCTTGTGTTTTCCAAAATTTTCAGTTCCCTTATTTCCCTTGAGCATCATAACATGTGTCTGGTTCAAAGCTTCCCTTTAGAGCAAAGAGCTCCCTACTTGTATTTATTTTATTTTGCATACAGAACAGGCAATAGAGTGAATTTTAGGAACTTACTGAACCAATCCTGTTGGATAAAGTGATTGAGTTACTAATTTCATTAATGGAGACAGGTTGCATTCAAAGTCAAAGGAGTGAGAGGCTGTATTCTTAAGAGTAAGATAAAGCATGTTTTTAAGTGCATTTGGACAACAGTAGTGAATGGCACAGGAATTCATATTATACCTCTCTAAAGTGGTCTTGAAAAACTTCTTAGGAGTTTAGTCACGTCTGATATATCCAAGTCTCTGACAAAGATTCTGTGCTCATTACTGGACCTGAGAAAGCACATAAAAGGAAAAAAAAAATAATACGTGTTTGTTTTAAATGCTACAGTGAAACATTTTTGGATACATGTTCTCTGAAATCAGAGAAAGCATAAATGTCCAATTTGTATGAACAAGCATTTTTCCCACAGTATTCAAGAGCAGACACACAGCTCATCTGAACAATAAAAATTACATGAAATAGCTGTGTCCAGGGTGCAGGCCTGCTCAGGTCCTTGCAATGTGTCTCCCTTTGTTCCTACTTCTCACTTAGCTAATGCACATTTTGAATATGTACAGCGGGGCTCCTGCCTGCTAGATGGGCTTTAAGCAATCCTCCTTGGCAAAGCATCCACAGCAAAAGAGGGCGAAGAGCGAAGAATCTGACGGGCTTTTCGTGCCCCCTGGTGGAACAGGCTCGGAGCAGCCGTAAGGATTTCTGCAGGAAGGGCTGCACACAGATGTGCGGCTCCTCAGACACAGCTGAGCCGCCTTCTCCTTCGAGGCGCTCCCCTATTATCGGTGCACAGCCCATGAATAAGAACACACAAGATCCCAAGTTACAAATGAGCACCTGGACTCGTTTAAGTGCTGCTAGCATGATGTACATTGCTCATACGGTATAAATTGCTGGCCTGAAATTTCTTGCAGGCAAATGATGCCAAGCTCTTAATATATATAAAATGAACTCTAGTAACTTAAGCAAAATAATCACAATTTTCCCCACTGTCTTTCCAGGATTTCAATCTGGAGGGTTTTGAAGGATACACAATACCTTGTTACAAACCATACAACGTTTTAAAACGTATCCTACTGACAACCTTGGCTAACATTGTATCTTCTATCTAGATTATTTCAATATATCATGTCCATATCACACCACTCTGTCTACGGTCCCAAAGCCAAGGATTTTTGTCTTGTCCAGCCTTTCCATCTGGAAGTAATGAGCTTAATATTCTGGCTCTACCCCCATAAAAGCTATGTCACAAAAAAGTAGCAGTCTTACGAACTGTTGTATACCCTGAAGACAAATTTGAGATCCTCGCAGCCTCTCCAAATTCTACTCAGATTAATTTAAAGACAAGTTTTCCACTCTACTCCCCTAAGACCTACAGCATACCACAAGACTGAGAGCCATTTGACGACCATTTATGCTTAAATCCTGTCCTAGACATGTCAAAGGACTCTGCTTAACAGATAATGAAGGACTAGGACCGGCCTCTGGGGAAAAACACATCGTGTTGTAAGATTTGCTCTTACAATGGCTGTTCTTTCAGTTGCAATTCCTCTGCAAGCTAAAGCAGAGGAAACAGAACTTCTTTGTTTTCACGTCTTGTCTTGTCTTGTGTAAAGTGAACGCAAGCTCTTCTCTGTCTCATCGCTGGTACAGCGCAAACAACTCGCAGGAGTCACCACCAGCTCCAGCTGGAGCTCTGCCTGCACATCCATCAGCACAGCCTGGTGCCTGGGAGCATCCTCAGGGCTGCCTGCACTGCTGCTGGGCAGAGACAGCGAGACCTGTCCTCAGGAGGGTCTGCTTTACATCTCTTTTCTTCCCGTTTTCTTTCTTTTACCACAGGGGGAGAAGAGTGCGACATCACTCTGAGCAGAGGTTTTACAAGTGATGTCCTAAAAAATATCAAGAGTTGCCAAAGCACTTATTACGAATTGTTTTCATTTTCTTGTAAGGTATATTTTTGTCTTACTACTACTTACTTTTCTGGTATTATCAAGTTTTTGCAAAAACTGGAATTCTGTGCCAAAATGTGACAGTATTCTGCAGACACCTCACCCAGGCTGCATAAATTTACAGAGGGAAACTTATCTCATGTACCTTAGGCACCTATTTTAGGGTGGGATTAATCTTCCATTGGAAGTGCTTCTCTCCCCTCAGTAACTATAGACAAAGATAGCCCTGGAATAATGTTTAAATCACTAAAATAAAGTGGCATCAGTCCCATTTTTTGATGCCAAGATTAAAAACAGAACTCATTGAGTCAACGCTTGTATCTGTCATATTCTTACATCATTATAAGAACTCATTTTATAATTCTTTGACTATTTTAATTGCATCTAAATAGAACTCTTTCACATTTAATTGAAACTTCTTTCAATGTCTCTCAAAATAGAAACTGATTTTCAGAAGATTCTCTTACTCTTCACTAGGAAGATGTGCAGGTACAGGTAGATTAATCATATCTTCTTAGAATCACTATTATGCTACTGCTGGCCAGAAGAAAAGAAAAGTAAAAAATCAAATTCAAAAATGCAGATGTTCTGAAATGAAAATGCTTTGCACAGTCCTATTAGATTTGCTGAAATTAAATTTTGGCAGATAGGAATATTCCGGCATTGCCAAAATGTCCTGTTTTATAATTTTGGCCCCCGGCATCTAATATTTCCTTTCAAAATAGTTTTTTATGTTTAATGTTCTTATGATGTGTTTCATTTTGTGTTCTCAGTACAATTAAAAAGTCAACCATAATCAAATATTTCTCTCAGAGACATTTCAGTTAGTATGAGATATTTTTCTTAAAACTTTCTCTTCCAGATAATTTTGAGATTTTCCAAAGTTGTGCCTAACTGGCCTAAAACCAAATCGGAAAATCCTCTGAAAATTTATTTTCTACATAGATATGATTTACTCTTGATATTCCACCAAGAGTGCATCGGTCATAGACCTCTTAAAAAGCTGAAAGGAAAAGAGATTCACTGTTCTTCAGAGGACTTCACCCTTCCTGAGCCAGGACTTATGATCCAATTCCAAAACTGCAAGAATACCTTGTACAAAAGCACTTTTCTCCCAGTGAACCTGTGGAGAAATTGGTGGCATTTTTTGAGTCACCCTGCAAAATTTAAAGTGATCAGAGAACATACAATAAAGTAGCATCTCAAAAGTACAGCTGTGTTAGGTTTTAGCATTAAAATGCCTGAGTGGTTTAAGTTCATGGTTGTTCTAATTTTCCTTTGTGAAGGTCATGTTCAAGAAACCAGAAAGGAAGTATTTCTTCAGAGCTGTGGATTCAGAGACATCAGGTTTGACCTGTTCATTTATTTGCATCAGTCTGTGCAGCAGTGTCTTCAAATACAAATTTGCTATAAGGAGCCAGATTCCTCAGCCTATTGAGTTCATTCTGTTCTGCTTCACAGCTCACTTTACAGCAGTGGAAAATGATGTGTACCATCTGGAGGGTCCTTCTGAATATTCCCTCTGAGAAGACGGACTCTCTGGTTGTTATAAAGCCAGCAGAAATGTCTTTGATGTCTGTGACACCTCTGCTGTGCTGCCTGGCATGAGAAAAGGGGTGTATTTACAGAAAGGACAGGGAATTTGGAGAGAAAACCATTTTCACTGCCTGATTTTTCCCAGAGTCTATGAGTTCAATTCACTGGCAATATTTTAAAGCATTTCTCAGCAGTGTTTTCTTCGAATGCTGACAGTGCTGCAGCACCAACCACACTTTTCAGCCACTGTCTCCCCTGCTTTCCTCATTAGCAGAATTCAGACCCAAATTGTTTCTTAGTACTTGGGCATATTTTCTTTTTGCTTCTCCCCAGGTCACCACATTTTCTTCTCCTGGGTGTGTGTTGACACAGGATATTGACTGTATTGGTTGCTGGCTCCTAGGCTGAGATGTCACCCTGACTGCAGCAGGGCTGTGCAGGGGGACAGACAGACAGACACCTCCTGCAAGTCCTCTGGCAGGCTGAGCTTAGTGAAGAAGTCTCCTACTGCTACAGCAGATCCCAGAGTATCTGCAGCTCCTTGCCTTTAACAACTATTTAAGCTTTGCTTTACTTTAGTTGATCCAAAATCTGCCATACTAACAAAAAAGAAGCAAGCAAGCAATCCTTCCCTCCACCTGCAACACATATACTCACATGCAAATTAACAATGTTTACAAAGAAGGTAAATTCAGCTTTCAATGTCATAGTGATCTGGTCATGCACTGAAAATCAATCACAGAAGCAAAGAGGAAAGTACTACCTCTCTCCAAAAGAGTTTATGACGCTAGTATAAAAGTTAGAAATATGGGATAGTCACAGGTGGGAAGAATAAGAAAACAATGAGGCAACCTTAGTGGTTGTGAAATGTCTAAAATCTGAGATAAATTATCCTGCTTCATTTGGTCTTTCTCTCTGCATGTATGATTCTGCAAAAGTTATCTTCTGATAATGTTCATGCTCAAAATTTTGATAAAAGAGAGTAAACCACTCTGAGCACAAATGTATCCATGATGAAAATTATTTATTTTAAGGATGTAAACTGTTCTGATCGTGGCTCAAGAATTAGGATGATTATTTTCTTGCACAAAGCTTCTGAAGAGCAAGCAGCTACCCCAGAGTGATCTTCTGATATCCAATTATTTGTCCACAGGTCACATAAATTCCTATTGCCAAGCAGGTTACTTTTATGTACTACTGTTGAAATCTGAATACAACTGCTTTTCAAGTTTCATCTAATTTTTCAAGACTGTCTTTCAGAGGAAATGGAACCTAATGTGATTTAACTGTTGGAGGAGGTAGAGGGGGGTTAAATTCAGTCAATTTATGTTCATTATAAACAAACCCAAATTCCTAGCTAGTATGGTATGACTAACATATGTCACATACTACAGCATGTCTGGTGTACCCTTTAACATTTTAACAGTCCATCAGACATTAATGTGACTTAAACATCAAAAACAGGTTCATTTTGCCATTAATATCCTGAAACAAGAACATCTAATATACACATCCTGAGATTTAATCTGT
Organism: Dicaeum eximium; assembly: GCA_013396995.1. Taxonomy (NCBI): domain Eukaryota; kingdom Metazoa; phylum Chordata; class Aves; order Passeriformes; family Dicaeidae; genus Dicaeum; species Dicaeum eximium. The sequence continues at coordinate 310,346 of VWZP01007621.1, read as the reverse complement.
AAACATAACCAAAAATGTCTGGATGAAGGGGGCTTGTTTATATTTCAGTAGTGCTACTTCCATGAAGCATGTGTCTGCTATCTTTAGTGTGCAACTCCAGCATCCTACCATTGAGGGACCCCTAATATCTTTGATACTGTTAGGGAGACTTATAAGTCTTTTGCTGACAAACCAGTCCCTTTGTAGATCCCCTAAAGTTAAAGCTACTGATAAACATAACTTGTCTTATAAAGAAGGGAAGAATTTTAAAACCACTTCAAACATGCTCAAGATTTCCCTATTCATTTTTCCATGGTGTGAAAGCAGGTTCTGAAGTGAGCAGGAATTAAGTGGACATGCTTCTCCTTACTGAAGTAATGACTTGTTTAATAAACAAGAAAGGAGAAGGAAAAATGTGTCAGTGCAGTGCAGTGACAAAATAAGATCTGAGGAAAACTTAACAAAATGCAAATGAAATTTCAATCCCATCAAATCCCTTTGTTTATTTATTCTATCATTATTCGAATACTTGGTTCTTGCACTGATGAATGCTCAAGGAGGTACTTTTCTTAGGAATTAACATAGGACAAAGCATATGTGCATTTAGTCTCCAAACACACTGTATCTATCAACTGTGTTAGGAGTGAGTAAAGCCACCACAGTCAGGAAGATCATGTAAAAAGAGAAGAAAAAAAAAAAGAATGGTTATACCCTTTGATATCTGCAAGATTGTTTAATCCAGCTCTTACGTAGATAAAACCACAGTGTAATTGCTATGGAATGAATTGCATTAGCAACTATGGCCTTGGAAAACCAGCCAGATACATTCAAGGTCTGAAATACAGATGAATACTCCATGTCTTAAATCAATCATTGAATCAGTGGAATTTGTCAACAGCATGAATTTTTTTGTAGAAAATTGCAGATTCATCTGAACTTTTTACACGAGTGCATGTGTTTCCATTAAATTTTTTGTCAGGACTGTTTTGCAAACTGAGGCTGGAATTTCTCATCAAAACCAGGCAGAGAAAATCCCTTCTCAAAATAGCTAATGGCATGGAAAACTCCTTTGGCATAGGAGAACAAGAGCAAGGACTTCAGTATGGTCTCCTGAGCAATCTTATTTCAGTATGTGAAACAGAGCCAGCGCAAACCTGAGCACGGGCAGATGGTTGTCTGTACAATTAAATTGTTAGCATGGTCCTTGGCAATAGTTTGGCCTGGGCTAACTGCCTCTCTCCCAAAAAAGTCCCAGCACAGCTGAGGGGATAGCTTGAGCCAGTATAGATGCAGTCAGCATGTTTTTGGGGGGTAAAAGCAATTAACTGTGTCAACACAAGCCGTGCGAGCTGGCCTCAGGTCAGACAGCAGTCCCTGGGCAATTTCATTACTAGTACAGCTGCAATACAGTAGTCCCTGTGAGCACATGGGGGAGTTATAAGATACTCAGGGAAAAGACTTTTTCACATGCATTTTTGCTGCAGATTTTTCTGGAACGGTCTCAGTTTTGTCCCAGTGCAGGCTGAAAATGTTTTCTGAAACCATGACTTTTTGGCAAAATAAAACTCTTGCTTTCTGGCCAACTCTAGTACCAATTTGATACTATTGACATAGAAATGAGCAGAATGTATATTAGTTAAACCACTAGTGTGGGTAGAGTTTTGCAGATAAAAGAATAATTTATACATATTTCTCTTCCTGTGGTGCTGCACCATTAGGGGCTTCATTCAAATTTCCCACTCACATTCTATGTTAGCTACTTTTCATGTCCTCTTTCATCAAATGTAGCATGAGAAAAAAAGCAGGAACAAAGAAGGACCGAGGTATGAATGAACACAGGCAGCATATTTAAATACCTCTGTATTCTGAACATATACAACATTCAAGACATACATGGCATTGATGAGGTTTTAGATGTTGATAAAACTTAGGGCCTAAGAGGGACACGGATAATTTACTTTAGGTGATATTGCTTTACTTCTCTGCACCATGAAAGCTGTGTGCATTCATCTTTCTGTGTGTAGAAGTCTCAGTTTTTCAGCTGAGGACATGGGGGTTCCTCCTCCAGGTAGATGTCAAAAATACCAGATCTCCTTCAGTCCATGTTCTGTAAGAGCAGTTTAGAAAATGGCCATGCATCCACATGTCTATACTTAAAACTCTTTGAAGTTAGATGGGATTTCTTGCAGCCTGTCATGTTTCTAAACCAGAACAATTGCCTTTCCAGTAAAGATCTGTGGATACACTCTCTGAAGATTTCAGTCCTTGTGTATGAAGATTTTGTTTTTTCAGAGCTAAATTCTGGAAACTGAGAAATGTGATGGTGGGACATAGAGGGGAGTGTTTTGAAGCAGAAGCAACAATATGTAAGGATGCAGTTGTGTACTCAGCTGAGACAACACAATATTCCTATCTAGGAGCAATTCTAAACCTGAAGTGAGCAATTTAATAAGCCTGAGACAGTTTTAGCAACTAGTGATGTGACCGTCCTGCATTCATGCATACAGACTTTTTCATCATCACCAAGTTTCATCTTAAAATTAATTAAGTTTCTTGCAGCCTTGACTCTTGTAAGTACCCATAAGATATGCTTACTGACTCTACAGCAGAGCTCTGTACCTATTGTCCTTTTTGTGGGGCATAGAGGGTCTTTTCTTCAGTTTTCAGTTCCTGGAGACGTATTGTTCTGATTTATCTTCCAAGGAGCAGTGACTGTCCTTCCCATCTTATGAGAGGAAATAAGAAATATGAATATTGTTGCAAACAGCACTACTTATCTTCTTGCTCTCTCACACTTTTAAAGCTAATTGCATGGTGAGAAGTTGACTTATGTTCATTGAGTGCTTGGACTTAAAAATACACAGTTACACATACTTCCAACAAGCTAATATCTTTCTCTTTTAATAAGTTCAATAAAAGTTAGTCACCGTGACTTTGTGTTAACATTTAATTTCTAAACAATAGTCCATGCAGAAATCAGGTCCTCCACAGGGAAGAGCTATTGTGAACCATATTTTTTCCTTTCATTTTAGATTATTTGTGTTTTGCCTTACAGCCAAAATGAAACCTAGTTTCTCTCCTTTGACCACATCTCAATGTGGATAGTACGAAGCACTAAGAGCTTTCCATTGCTGTGGTATATGCTGTTAATTGCTAACATATTCTGCCACATCATTTTTCACAGTATTGGAACTTTTTAACTATACCACAACTCAACAAATATTAACAGGACCATACATGTCTTGGAAGATGGTACTGCTAGTATTTCCTTCCTCCTTTGGTTCCCACTGAGCAGATGTAAATCACTTTGGGACTGTGTTTCAGTTCTGCAACCTGTTTCAGTTTTGCTCAAACCTAATTGGAGGTCATGTGGAGTTTTCTTTCTTTTTCAAAAACAGGAAAAAAAAGGTCTTGGAGCTTTAATTGCCAAGAAGCTCTCCCCCACAGAATCCACTTAGGCAGATATCTTGTAGAAAATCCATGAAAAAGCACAGCCCCCAGTTTTTTACTGAGAAATGAGACAACCTTGTAACTGGCAAATCCTTAGCCTCTCAAGACCCTGACCACATGGCTTTGCTCTTGTTCCCTTTGGCAGTTCCTCTTTCCAGCTCTCTTCAGGACCTGGGATGTGATGCAGTCTGCACTTCAGTGTCTTCAGAGCAGGGCATGATCTTCAGTACGGCCCTTGTGCACTACTAAGATTCAAACAAATGATTAATAAAGAGCAGATCCCAGGCTTTTTTTGCATTTCATTCTCATCATTCAGATCTTGCTCCTGCAAAAGGAGCTTGTCTATATTCATTTGGTGCAAAATGAGGGATGGATTCAGGTTTCGTGAGTCCAAACCCAGAGTTTTCTTTCTCCATTGGGGAATCTAAGTTTTCTTCTGAATAGAAATTTAGATTAAAGAAAAAATACATTGCTGCTTTCACAGCCTTCCATGGCTGGAAGCCAGGGAGTCCTCCTCTCTATAATTCTGCTTATTCTTTGCAGGTGGTTTCTGAACATTTGTGTTGCCCTGGGCGAGTGAATGAACACCAGTATTTTTGTAAATGCAGAATGTGAACACTGCTGCTTGTGACCAGTGAATGAGCTGCCTAACACCTCCACCAGTGCATGCATACTACTTTGCTACTTGATGTGACAGAAAGGATTTTCATTCTATTTCTTCATTGAGAACATAAAAATACACGTAAATACACTTCATGTTACTAGTTGAATTACTTCTTGTTCAGAGATAAAAGGCCAGGGTGAAACAACCGAAGAAACAAATAAACAAACAAAAGTCCAATGCGGTCACTGCTGCCTCAGGAAAAGAGACTTTGACTCATTTCCCAATTTTTCTCTAGAAGAACTATAACAGAACATCAGTGATATGTAAAATCAGTGGAAAGACACTTGAAAGAAAAGGAAAAAAGGTTTTAGGGAATGCTTTTCCTTTGTTTTTGTTTGGTTTCATTTTGGTTGTGTTTTGTTTTATTTGGGGATTTTTTTTTTCATCGTGGAAATGTGCTATTTAACAGTCCTATAATTATTTATCCCCTGAAAAACTTAAGTATTGACTATAAAGTGATCTAAATACACTTTTCCTCAGCTGTCTATACATCCAGCTTCATTCTCTTGTGTCTTTTCAGGGCCTTGGAAGATTACTTTAGTTGAAGCAGAGCAGTGCCCTAATTTTAACACTGCTAATACAGTATTGGGTTGTGTCACTGCAATATTAGGGTATTTATCCAGCATTGAATTGCTTGGATATAGGGATGTAGGGCTGCAGGGTTTTAGGCACTGGTAAAAAAGGAATAAATATTTTTTCTGTCAATTTGCAATGTAATGTTTTAAAACAGTGGGCAATTCTATCCAAAAAGGAAAGCTTAACTACTTTCAACATCCTAGCTAAGTTGCATAATACAGCACCTTTCTGTAATGTGTTTCTAAGAGATAAGTCTTGCTTGCTGTGCAACTTTCGGCAGCAATGAAGATTTTTGTTGGTTTTACAAAGCTGGCTTTTAAAAACATAGCTGGCCAAAAAACAAGGATATTATTTCACTTTTAAAAAATCAAGGTTTTCACATTCATTTTTAATCTGGTGGAGAAGTAAACCCAAGAGATATACTTTCTTTTTTTCTTAGTGAGAGATACCAGAATAATTGATTGCACTGCAATTCTAGTACATAGCTAGAATTAAGGAGAAAATTCTTGTTTTGAATTGAGCCACTGGCTTTTTCAGTATAGATCTTATAGACCTTTTACTGGATTTGAACACGAAATTCACCCTTGACACTTGTAAAGCCTGCCAACGAAAATTACTTGGAAATAATAAACATATTCTTGCAAAGTTTCAAGTTTTACAAATCACTGTTCATAGGAAAAAAATCATCTCTATTCCCTACTTTGCAAGATTATACATAAAGAAAAATGCATAATAAGACTATTTCTGAACTAAGCTGCATTGAGTTCAGAATTTAGAGATTCGGGGTGAAGATTCAGCTTCTTTTCATATTGTACTAATTTACAACACACTGGGACAAAATGTTACCCTAGCAAATTTCACCAGCCCTTTTGAGTGCATGGAAACAAGACAAGCCTTATGATTATCATCTCAGAAATGAATTTAACCTTTGAAAAGCCAAAACATGAGCTCACACATTCAGCTGCTATCATTTCCTTTAGCCCCATCTCAGTTTTCAGGGCTGGTAATACCATACTTGTGGATATGCTTACATAGAAATTGTCTCAGTACAATCTTCCAGACCAGAGTTTTTGGTGCAGAAAATGAACAAGTATGGGCTAAGGCAGAAGTGGAGCACACAGGACCCAAATTGCCTGAACTCTTGGGGTCCATGACATTGCCAGGAAGGCCCAGAGGAGTGTCAGCCTGATGAAAGCTGCCTCCCAAGAGCTGAGAAGGCACAAGGGGTGCAGCAGGTTGGCAGATGCAGGTTCATTCTTCCATGGTGATGTAGCCCATCAGAAAGGACTCCAGACCTTGTGTTTGAGAGTGGCATTGCCACACAAGTGCAGGAACTCTGACAGCTTTGCTCATAATGATCCCAGTGTCAACGCAAAGAAATGTGAAATGGGCTTATTTGGTAGCACTCCAATGTGAAGGCAGAAGTACCAGCATTTGCCAAGTGAGAAGGATGAAGTCAGCAGAGAGACTATTTTGTTTCTAACTTTAGAAGATACTGCAAACAATGGAAGGAGAGAAGGGAGCTGGCTTTTATTTTAAAAAGAAAACTCTAGCATACAGCTTACTCTATTGTAGCATTTACACTCAACATAGGCCAGCTTTATTTTATTTATTTTTACATGTTTGCTCAATTTCAGATGGGGTGAGTGAGCCCTTAAAAATATACCCTCTAGGTTCATGATATACATCAGAGCTGTAAATCTCCTAGGAGACTTAAACAAAGAGAACCTAAAAAAGATGTTCCTTATTTTGCTGCAGCTCTGCCCATGATTAATGGAAGTCTCTGATGATGACTGCAACTCAGTATATTTCTTGGCAGTGTCACTGTGTTTTCCTTTCTTCTCAGCTGGGTCAAGTCACAGTGACTATAAAAAGTAGAAGCACAAGATTTTTCTTGACAGATCACAATATAAAAGAGGGCCTGCTGCTGTACAGGGTGTTGGTTTGTACATAACTGTGGGTGCTTGTGAGGACATGGTAGAGATTAGAACATGATAACTAGCAAAGAGAACAAGGATTCAGGTGAACTTTTGCAAAAGAAACCTCGCCCCATTTCTGTGCTGGCATCATTTCCTATGAATGGCTTGTTGTACTGGTATGTTTGCTGAAGGGGGCTCTATTTTGCTTTTCAGGTTTACAATCACTCAGTTTCTGTCTGGGCTGCAGCATCCAGGGTGCCTTCTGTAGGTCCAAAGTCAGGCATTCTGAGTGCAGCTTGGGAGCCAGTGCTGCTGTAGTGTTTCAACTTCTACAAGTTTTGCCAATTTTCTACTGAACTGAGCTGTCAGAGCCTGGCTTCAGTCTGGGTGTCATAAAATGCCCAGGGGACACGTCCAGGTCAGCTCACTGGAGAAGTAAAGAATGTTTTAGCTCAGAAGCTACCGAGGAGAGGCCTTATATGAAAAACCATACACATAATTTTAGCAAGGAATATTTGACACAGATTTTCCTAGCTTTCCTGGAGCCTTGCTATCTTATACCAGTAACTACCTTGGGGGAATTCTGCAGAATTTTTTTTTTTATAATATCTTGTATTTTAGTGTTTTTTGATGCTTTTTCTTTGCTGTAGGACATATTTTACTCAGTGACCACCCAGGATTAGAGTGTGGACTAAGACATGTCTTCAGGCCTCATATAACTTGAGAAAAATAGAATTAAATCATTAAGAACATAAAAACTTACAGATTTCTCCTAATTTTTGACAATTCACTTATGAAATAATGATTGTGACCAATAGGTAGCTCTGGGTACTACAATGATAGAGAGGCTCTTTTAGCTTGACGAGTAAGAGCCATCAGTTTCTCCTTTCAGAACAGCCCACATATCTGGGAATTTTCAGGATGTTCTAAATCACTCAAATCTGATCCCTCACATTAAAAAGTTGTGGTGGTAGCATAGACAATTTTCTTTGCCTTAGCCTCTTTGAACCTAAGTAATCCAATTATCATTGTCTCTACACCAAGATTTATTTTTAAAATATCTGATAACTTTGTATTTAAACTCAAATTGCTAATGTAAGTGAACATGCCTTGTAACAGAGACCACAAAGTACAACAAGGCACTGGAACAAGGCATTGGAACAAGAAGTCAGCAGTCAGCCATTGTCTTCTTGTGATCAAAATCTATGTTCATGCTTGAGACCCGCATTAAACAAGTAGTATTTTTTATTTCATTGCCAATTACAATTTTGTTAAATACACATTTGTCTGTACCTATGTATATGCATATATAATGTCTTACATGGCCCAATTCTGTTGCCTGTTTTTTGGTTGAACTGCCTTAATGCATGTTTACCCTGCTGGATAATAAAGAATGAGCTGGAGAGCAAGATGTCATCTCATGGAGAATATCATGATCCCCTATATATTCTGAATAAAGTGTGCTAAATTCAGATTATGGAAGCACCAGCTTTTGTAAACAAACAAAAGACTATACTACCCTTTTAGGTTTTATGCCAACAGATTTCTCTAATTCTTTTCTTGTGAGAAACCAATGGCTTGAAAAATTCTCCTTTATTCTTTTTTTAAGCAGAACATGGTAAACAAATGTCTGTTTTTAAATTTAGACAGCCTTGGGGTAGATGTGAGAATACACTGTGAGTTAAGCATCCCTTGACAGATGGAAGTTTGCAAAGTGAGAAAAACCAGACTGACCTTTAGTGTGGTGCTGACAAGTGAAGGATTACACCATCCTTGGGATTAGGAGCCACATGTTATGTGTGCCTCATCAGAGGGGCACATGCACACAGGCAACCCACTGTTCCCTGCCATATATTAATAGTAATACTTGCCACAGTCAAAATATTGTGTACCTTTAATGCTTTGAAGGATTAAGGAGCCAATCCCATTAATACTGAGCACAGGAAATTACTAACTCTCAGGACAACTCCAGGTATTGCAGGCGACATTTTTTACAAAAACCTCTGGTTGTGTGGTTTGGTCTGGCTTGTGGCTCCAGTTTTACACCTGTGTGTGAGGCCAAGGGGGGCCAGGGGCTCCACAGGGTGGGGACTGCTGGTGGCAGGGTGTCCCTGGGGCAGCAGGGCAGGACCTGGCAGCCTGTCCCATCCCAGCCTCCACCCTGGAGCAGGGCAGCCAGGGGCACTGTGTTTGGTGGTAGCTGGAGAGTGGCAGTGCTCCTGCAGCTCTGCTGGGATAGGGGCTCTTGACCCCAAGGAGGAAGAAATGGGGTCCTAGGATGTGGGAAGGGTGGGAGAAGGAACTGATGAGGGCACCAGATCACAGACAATCACAGATAGTATAAGTTAAGAAAATGCAGGTATCCTTCTAGAACGAGGACAATAATTTATTTATTTAACTGCTTATTAATTCATTGTAGTCCTGTCTTTGGAAAGTGTATGAAACTGTATGGTTTAAAAAACTAATGACTAATAGTACTGGGAACGTAGGAACTGTGGATCCCTCTGAATGAAAATGTGCACACACTCTTGATCCCATGCATCTGAAAAATGCATGCCTCCCTTCAGCCTGGTGGCTCAGATCCATAGTGAAGCACAGCTCCAAACTCTGAGAAACTCATCTCCTCTATGAAGAGGTTAATGGTTCTAAAGGGATCAAAGGTTCCTACTGCAGCCCCAGTAGCTTCCTTTCAGAGGCAAACAAAGGCATAAAAACTGTGTAAGCAAATCTGATTCTGCTTAAATTTCAACTTGGGTTCTTAGACCTGAAAAGAATCCTTGGATATGTTCATTTTCACCAAAAAAAAAACCAAACCAAATAAAAAAAAATTAATACAACATTAGAGAAAAATCCAAAAATCCTCTGAAAAGTCAGCAGCAACATCCCCAAAGACATTAAAGAAAGGAAAATCATTACTTTGAAGGTATTAATTATAATTTTAGCAATAATTTTTACCATCAAGAAATTTTCCCCTTCAAATCTTCCCTTGTTTAACTCTACTAACTATGCTAAATATTCTTTTACATTTCCAATCTCATTTTACATGCAAAGGCTGTTTATGTATCTTTTCATATAAGTGGACTTGAGCATTGCAGCCCTAGGAGGCTGACAAGTCAGATTAGCAGAGAAGCTTTTCTGCCACAGCTACAGTAAGTTCCGTTCTTGTTTGAGAGATGTCCCTCTGATCCAGGCATTTTCCCACTGATAGCTATGGACATGGTGCTAAAGAACATTTAATGGCCTTATGAATTTTGAGGGGAGACACATATTCTGTTTTTCAAGGAGAAATTGGAAACAGAAGTGTCAAGGGAAGATGCCCCAATTTGTTTCATTCTGTTGATATGAATACAATAAGGATTCTCCATCCCAGCCTGCTTCCTCATAAGAAAGGTGTTTTTCTCTTGCAATGCACTCTTTCCATCCTGAACCACTGTAGACATGCTTGGTTTTTTCACACAGAGCCTTTTTTGTGGGGTTCTGCAGTGCTTCAACACTCCTGTAGCATTAAATAATTTATCCTGAAAAATGAGTGGTGTTACTGCAGACATAGGAACAGTGGCCTTTGCTCTGACATAAAGTGCTTTGCAATGACTGTGTCACAGCTAAAACTGTCTTATAGCCATCAGAAGCTGCTGAGATATATGAATGGGTAGTGTAGATGTTCTTTAGGAAGCCCAGGGACATTCAAAATGTAATTTGGAAAAAGTAATGTTCAATGTTTCCTCTGGAACCGTCCCATTAAATACAGGAAAATCCATTTGGTCATCTCAGGCAAGGGTCAATTTTAAAAACTTAAACATATCATTAGGGTCCAGTTCCAATTAAAGAGCCCCAAGGATCAGTTCAGTTGCATAAATATAACTGCCTTTTGAGGAAATCCCAGAAACTCTTACAGAGCTGGCAGATTTGATATGGGACATACAGAGGACTTAAATATTCACCAACTGGAGTGGAAGCCAGTGAGAAATGTTAGGGCATATGAAATGGTACCAGTCACCCATGTGTAAGGAACTGAATCTTTCCTGGAGTCTCAAGTGTCTCCATTGATGAGAGCAAGTGGATGTCCATAGAGATGATTACACTGAGGTGTCTCAGACTACGAGCTGGATTTTGCCCACCTCGTTTCTTCTGCTGCCAGCCTTCTCTCTGAAGGTAATTTACTGCAGTGTGGTTGTAGGGACTAAGATAAAACCCTATGCTAGTACACAAAATTTGAGTTTGCTTGGTGACTTGGCTGTCCAGTCTTTGACTGGACTGAAATATAAGGTCTCTGTTTTCCTGTGCTTCAGCTCAGCATGATTTTGGTGAATGAATGCTGCCATGGGGCTCTCAAGCAGAGCTCCCTACCCTTTGGCTTTGTTTGAGGACTCATGTGTTGCTCTGGTTTCCTCCTGCTAGTCTGAATTTTGCAGGCCTGCGTGTCAGATGAGCACAGCCAGCAGTGTTCTCTCCCTCCCTGTGACATTGTCCCTGTGCCAGGACCCAGCGAGGTAGGAGCATGGGGTGGCAGCACAGGAACCAAGGAGGCATCTGTGCTGCCTTTGTGTGCTCTGAGGGCTCCCACACTGTGAGGAACTCTCAGCTGGACTCATCTGGCTCAAGTCCAGTGCCTTTGAATGGTTCCAGTAACTCACAGGAGTTGGAACATGCTGGGGAATCTGGCCAAAGCTGCTCAGGGTTTGTGGTTGACTGGGCTAAATTGGGCTAGAGAGTGAGTACTTGCTCTGATTGCTTAATTCAAAACCATGATTTTTAACAGAAATGCAGCTTCAATTAGCACTTTTTTTTCCTTCTATTTAACAGAAGTTCATACTGTACAAACCATAAAGACTTTTTGTCAAATTAGCTTACATAGGTTCCTTAGCCTAAGATGACACTGCAATCATAAAAACACACATGAAACAATCTATAAATCTCTTCATGCCTTAAAAAATATTTAAACTCCTCCAGAGTGTGATGTTTTGTTCTGAACAAAGACCTTGAGGCTTTTGTATGTGAACACGATGTTTTCTATGTCTACCTCCAAGCTCACATCTTGGAACGGTCTGAGTAGGAATGCACCTTAAGGGCTTTCCAGTTCCAACTCTCTTTCCACAGGCAGGGACATCTTTCACTAGACCAGGTTGCTCAGAGCTTAATCCAAACTGGCCTTGAACACTTCCACATGGTTGTGGATCCATGACTTCTTTGGGCAACCTGTTCCAGTGCCTCACCACACTCACAGTAAAGAATTCCTTCTACCATCTAACATCAACCTGCCCTCTTTCAGTTTAATGCCATTCCTCCTTGTTCTATCACCACAGGCCCTTGCAAAAGTCCCTTCATCTCCATCTGTCATTTTGCCCCAGAAGGGTCTCAATTGCTCTCATTGCTCCTTCTCTGCAGGAAAGAATACACCTGTTCTGTTTTTGAGCAGCACTGCAAAGAAAGAGTTTTGGGGTCTTTATTTCTTTTGATCCTGGAATTATTGAGCCAGTTTTCATTCTTGTCTTCTTGTTTCCAATTTCCTCCAAAAGCACTGCTTGTGAAAAGGAGAGCCATGATCATTAAGAATTCAGGAGGTAAAGCAAAGTGAGTTAACTTCACTAAAGCTGTTTATCACTAGGTTGAATGGAGATCTCAATAGAAAGCATGAGACAGATTTCTTTCCTCATTTCCAAATAGATGGAGACTTGTTTCCTTCCTTAACTCTGGATTACAATTTAGGTAGGCAGGGTTACCAAATTAATCTTCAGCATTTTCTGCCCAGAAATAATGTTCATGTGGTTCCCAGACCATGCATGGATACCCAGAAAATCTGATGTATTTAGGTGTACTACACACACTCCCCTAAGAAATGCACAGATCTGAATGTCTTGCATGTGATCTGGGATTGCATTCTACCAGCACAGGAGATTTGATTAGCAGGAGGATTAAAGCAAGCCTCAGAAATTTGAAATACCTCTCAGACAAATTTTTTTAACAGTAAAAAAGTGAATTACCTCTCGAGAAATCCAAGTGTAGAGTAAACCCTGCACACATATGAGCTCCAAGAACAAAACCATTCCAGCATTGATAAGTACAGGCAGTAAATGAGAGCCTACAGGGATAAGTGAGTGTAGCCAGTCCATGGTCTGAGGGAAGAGCAAGGCCTGAGTCTGCCATTCAGGCAGATGTGGGAACAGCTTTATTTCCTGAGACATCCAGGTGTCTCCCATTCAAAAACCTACATCTTTTTCCATGGGAGAATAATTATGTCCTCAGGTGTGGTGGCTGTCCCCTGTACTTGTGACCACTGTAAGAATCAGCCCATCCTTTAAATCAGCTTTTTTGGGCCCCTTTCTAAAAGATACAGAGTTCATTTTTGTGTCTGTGGGTATTGTTTTGGGTCCACAAAACAGAAAACAATACTGATCATTTTGAAAGGCAGGGGAGTTCTGTGCAGAATTAATGTATAAAAGATGCACATACATGATTGTATAATTGCATCCTGCCTTGCATTCTGATCTCTAAGCATTCAGTATTCTTTTCAGGAAATTAATAACTTTACAAAGCAGCTGCTCCATCCACCAGCTTTAAGAAATAATATTGCTGTTGTAAACCACGGATTACTCTTTCTGATACAGGTAATCCTCTTAAAATTGACCATTCTGTAGTTTAACAAATTTATCTTTCTTTCAATGTGTTTTGAGCTAAGAAGCAAATGGTTAAATGTCCATAACACACCTTTAATTTTGGACAAAGCCTTAAGAAATTAAAAAAAAAAAAAAAAGAAGATACATGTGAGTAGTTTTCCTTAGCCATAACAATATAATTTGGATGTTTGAGAGTTAAAGGCATATCCCAGCATATTCTGTCCTTCACGTTAACTCTGTAAGGAATCACACATTAACAACTGCAGAAAAATCTACCCATTTGTATTTTAAAGTCTTGTCACCAATGGGAATACCAGTTTTCCCATGCTACAGTGTTTTACGGAGGCAAATTACTCATTTAGTAAAGCTAAGTGGGAATCATTCAGTAAAATGTTTTCTGTTGGAAAGTCCTGGTTTGTCAAAACAGAATCCTTCCATGGGGACGGTGAGAGGAACTAAGGTTAAAAATTCTGCTGAAAACATCCTCAACTCTGAGAATCATCTGTCCTGTGATTGCAGCACTCACCTGAATAGCCTGAGCTCAATATGACTCCACACACAAGGGCATTGAGAGCTCAAAGCTGGGTGTCTCATGTATCAATAAAGAGTCCTCACTGCTGGGCTATCCAGAACAGTGCTCATGTTCCTTCTCCTTTCTATGTAACAGTTCCATAAAAAACATCATCTTTAGAAGATGATAGTTTGCATTTATATCACAGCAAAAAGATGGCATTTCTTGTCTTATTTTTTGCTGCAAAATACCTTCATATGACCGTATCTAGTTCTAACAGCACTCACTTGTTGAGTAAATATTGGTCTTTGAGATTGCTCTTGGCTCTAAACTTTTTGAAGGGTGAACTAATGCATGGGTAGGAAAGTACACAATCAGATTTCCTGGGATCTGGTTTCAGAAAATTTCTCAGGTCTCCCATATGCTTTCATAATTAAACTACTAAGGGAAATTCTATGCTAGCACAACTGATGGGAGTCTATGGGGTTTATTGCTCTTTGCACATGTTGTATTCCTGGTGGGAAATGGCAGGCAGTGGGATGGTATCTCGACTCAAAAGTACATTGATAAGCTCAAACATGATGCTTATTTCTGCCATGTTTTTGTATACATAAGACTCATACCTGTTCTTATTTAAGTAAATGCTGTACACATTTTCATAGTAAAGAATCTTGAAACAAAAGCCAACAACCAAGCCCGTGCAAGTATTTGGAAAGTTCAGTCAATTTTCCACTGTTATCAAATCTCCTGTCTTGAAAAGCTGTGTAAACAAATGTTATTTTGGAAACTCTTAGCAAATGTCTAACATTTGCATTTGTTTAAGTTTATTTTTATTCAAAAGCCTCTCCTAGGTTATTGCTGTGTCTGATTCTTTTACATGTTCAAACTTGCTTGTCAGGAGCATTTCAGTTCGAAAATTTACTGCTTTGTGGCCTTTTAGACCTCTTAAATCCTTTACCTAAGTGTTCCTGAAGACCATGACAAATAAAGCACAACCTTGCTTTTGAAGAAAGAATGAAGAAAAAATCTTGGTGGCTTTTCTGAACTGTCTTTAAAAGGATCACTCCAGCAAGAGCCCTGCATAACTCTGTGACTGCTGAAGGTTTGGTGTGACAGTCAATGATTTATGGTGAAAATGGTGATAGGACAATTTTTGCAAACAGTTCAGCAATGGTCTCACTTTATTCCCAGGAAATGTTATTATTGGCTGCCCTGCTAAGTGTGTTCAATACCAGGGCTGATTTCTGGCCCCCCATCCAAGTGGTGAAGGGTGGTTTGTGTCTGTGCTGCTCAGAGTCAGCTCAGATTGTCTGCACCACTGCTATGTAGTGTGATTGGTCCTGGACCTCTGCTGGGCCCCATGAAATCCCCCAGTGACCTCAAATCATAACAATCTTTTTTTGTGTACGGTTCCTAGTTCAGTTCACAGTGTCAGGAATAGTGAGGACTGTGTTACAGCCTGACAGAATTGTGTTTTCTTAGCATGAAACGGAAAGAGTGAACTGTGTGAACTGAACTGTGGGGTGAGGGCATGTTTGAGGATGCAAAACCTGGTACAATGTGTTACAGGACTGTGTGAGATGAGTAGAGCCAAACCTAATGGAACTTCCTTATAATGACCTTTTGGAAGTGGATTCCAAAGCTAACCATCCCAAAAACTGTGTGAGATATCTTTTCCCCAGGATGACTGATTCACTTCAGAGGGAAACTTAGGAGCAAATCAACAACACAATATGGATCTCCAGGAGACAAGGATCAATGGGTTAGGTAGAGACCTAAACTAAGTGATAATTTAAACAGATCAGCAACCTCCATGAGAATTAGGATGGGGCAACTCTGAGTAAAACATAAAATCCTGCTTCATATTTTTATCAAGTTTGATATTTAGAATTTAATAAGAGGTTCTCACTAAGAACTTTGGTGAGGTGAGGACCATTGGGGCAGGACTCCAGGAAAACAGTCATGTGAAAATGAATTAATGACATTTAAGCTTGTTCAGAAAAATTCACATTTTTATGCAGCTGATTTCAGAAACATGCTGTAGATAATCTAGTTAAAAATGCAGAGACATTTAAACACTCTTGATGGAAGCACAGGACGTTTCCTGAAGATTAATGACTGTTTGGGAGAAGCTGTGGCTTAAAATTCAGCTGAGAGCCATTAGCCTCAGTTAGCCATTAATCCTCCAGAAAGGTTTGGTGCCAGAGTCATTATTAAAATTAGGAGTTTAAAATGTATAGGTGTAGTGCACTTTCTGTGCATGATGAAGATGCCATTTTGACAGGACTCTTCTGGAGAATTCTGATTTTGGCTAGATGAATAGCTTGGAGTCTCCCAGGGGTATTCTAATAATGTAAAAGAATTTAAAACCACAATTATGCAGCATCCTGGAAGATCAGCTGTGAACATCAGATCCAGTCATATGCAAACATGTCAAGCAAATGACACCTCATAAAGAGAATGGCTACTTTGTCTCATCAGTTGAGCAGTGCTGGATATTAGAGCTTTGTTAGGCATTGATTAGCTTTAGCATAATTAAAAGCCCAGGATCCAGCTGTTAATAATTGACTGAAGGAAAACTGTGCAGAGAAAATCAGATTTGGAGTTTTTGCTAGTAATGATTAAGGAGTTATTACTGCACACAGCAAAGGCAACTGTAGATGCAGTGTCAGAGTCAATGGAAACAAGAATGAGCACTTGTCCTTCTCATTAATGTGGTACATGAGCTAAAAG
Organism: Dicaeum eximium; assembly: GCA_013396995.1. Taxonomy (NCBI): domain Eukaryota; kingdom Metazoa; phylum Chordata; class Aves; order Passeriformes; family Dicaeidae; genus Dicaeum; species Dicaeum eximium. The sequence goes on along the minus strand of VWZP01007621.1, from coordinate 293,900 downwards.
GGTCATATCTTTTCATTGTCAACAGAAACTTTTCTCTACTGCCTTTTGGACTGTTTTAACCGTGATGACAAAACACTATCTAGCTTTTTTTTACTAGTTTTTTTTTTTTTTACTAGTTCTTACTTCACAAATTTCATAAATAAGACAAAATGGACCTATCCATCCTCACTTCCTGTATGTAGGAAGTTATTTGGCTTTCTGCTGATACCCAGCTAAAGGACAAGTCTTCAACTAAAGTGTGCTTTACAGTTTTGTGCTCTGAGGCCATCAAGAGATGGAAAATCTTCCACTTTCCTTGCTGTTTCTTTTCATTTATTTATTACCTCATTGTAAACACACGTCCCTCCTCTTTCTGAATTAGACTGATCTGGCTCCATCCACACGCCTGTTCTTGAAGTTAATGAGCTAGCTTTCCCTGGTAATTATCATTTGACATTTCTTCCCCAATCTTGTATTGTAATCAAGTCAACTTCTCATCTTACTGACCGCCAGCAAAACCCAGTTCCTTTAATCTCTGCATTGAGTCACCTGGGCTACAGAGAAATAGAAGCACTTTATGCTGTAGAGATGTAACAGCCACATTAGCCATGTGGAAGTTTATACTCTGTTGGTTTTCCATCAGGACAGTGTTACTGGACTCATTTCTTACCAGGATAGCAAAGGCAAATCTGCCATTCCTTGTTCTTCAATGCATAGCTTCATGTTTGAGCATACTGAATATTTTGTTTAAATATTTTGTTTAATTGGTCCAGTTTCTTAATTGGTCCAGAACATTCTGCCATTAATGATTACTCTGCCAATCTGTGTGTCATCTGTTAATTTTATTCATAGTAGTGTTGGTCAGTCAGCAATATTTCATCAAAAATTCTGGGTCATGAATATCAATTATTTGAATCTAAACATCCTGTGCTCAATGCACTTTTCCCAACACGTTTTTCCTGAGACTGAGGACCCTGAAAAAGGCTGGATTTTATAGACCTAAATCACTATCCCAGAAAATTGACTAATAAACATTGTTTTTTAAATGTTAGGTTAATTTGGAGACTTGAGATAACTTTGGGACTGATTTAAAGTCCATTAAAGTCAATGAGAATCTATGTATGGACTTAATTTGCCATTGGAAAGGTCTTTTTTTGTGTGGTGTTCAGGTTTTTTTTTCTTTATAGACAGATAGTTTCCTCCTTGCTGAAAAATTCCTTATTAAAAAAATAATAATAGACCATCAGCAAAATCCCACAGCTACATTTAAAAATGATCTGCTTAATTGTGTAGCATTATATAAGCCTATAAACCTCTTTGGCTTATTCCTAAGAAAAAAAGGCCTCACTTCCTTTTTTTTGTAATTTTCCCTTTGCGCCCAAGCACACAAGTAGTGGTGAAGGAATGTGAAAGAAGGGATGGTAAATGGGGTTTAAATGAAAGCAAGGAGGTAAATAAAGGCTTCCAGCACTACACAATTGCTCTTCTACAGCTTATCTTGGAAAACACCAAATTTACCATGAAGGGTAGGGAAGGAAAAAGGATTGAACATGTGAGACTGGTTTTATCAGTGCAGATTGCTACAAATACAATGCTAAAGGGGAGCAGTGTGATATTCTTAATCCGGATGACATAATTTCTGACAAATCAGCTTGTCATAAGTGAGGTGCAGGACAGGAAATCCTATTTTTAAATTATTAGGATTGCACTTGGTTTCTCGGAAGTTTAAATGTGACTTCTAGGACAGCTCATTTTCCTAAGTTTTCTACAATCTCATAATACTTTGGTTTTAATATTTCACCATTTGACTGTTCACTCATACTTTCTTCTTGCCAGTGAGAATGTGTTCAGCAATGGGTACAGAGCCACAGGATTTTTACAGCAATGTGTGATTCCTACAGCAGAAGTATCCATATGTGTGATGAGCACCAGGAGAATTCTGTGCTCAGCAGAAACGTTAGAGTAATTTTCTCCAAATGAGAAACTGCCAGGGAAATGTGTCAAAATGAACACAAGAAAATTATCTGCCATAAGCAGTCATCAATCCCAAGGGAGGGTCAGTGCAAAGGATGGGGTGTTCGTGTTCTACTGTTCTAAAAGCTCACGCTACTCATCAGTGATCAACCTGCAAATCACAGTGGTTGCCACTTTTTATTAGCCCTGTTCAGATAAGGGCTTATCCTCTCTAAGATGGTGAGCACTACCAACTGGTTTGGAGTCCATAAGTTTTCCTGTACAATGGTGAGTGTAAATCTAGACAGCTATGGTAGCTCTGCATTCTCACTGCAGTCATTTTCCAGTTTGACAGGCTACAAGGGAGCATATAAAGCAGCAAAGGAAATGCAAGACATCTGTAACAAAACCAGTGAACATGCTATTGATTTGTTTCCCTTGCTGGTGTGGTCCTGGCATTGGTCTCTTTCTCCAGAGAAATGAGTTAAAGAAACAAGTCCAGTAGAGAACATGGAATTTTACTTCCATTCATCTTCCTTATTTTGCAAGCACCACATTCTGCAAATCCCATGCCAGTAAAGCTCTTGGATCAGTCCTCAAATTCTTCTGGATCCTTGAGGGAGGAGATGTCAGAGCTGGCCAAGAATCTAAGTGGAAACTGATGACAGAAGCTGACATTAATCAGCTCCACAGTATGTTCTGCCCAGCAGGTTTCTTCCAATAAATCAAAGGGCTTCAGATCCAAAGGGCATTTAACCATTAGAGAGCAAGTGTTCACTGTGGTCTGCAGCAGCTAAAGATGATGAATTTAATATTGATTTTCATATATAACCCCATCCACATAACGTTTGTGTGATTTTACATGTAAAAAATTCTCAGCTGGGGCAAGTCAGGAAAACTCCACTGATTTTACTGCTCTACATGAACTGAAGTTTTATTCCCCAGTATATGAATAGAATGAAATGCTGCTATGTTTCCCCTTTTTTTTTTAGCTGACAGTGATGAGAAACAAAAACAACATCATATTTGCAAAATTTCTGCAATTCTTGTGATAAGCTCTTTCCCCATGGTGAGCACAGAGCAGTCATGAAAGGAGAGAAAGGAAAGAGAATGCTACATGTAGGTGAAGACTGCTCACCAGTGGGAGTATGAATCCATAGTTACTCACAGAGGTGAGTCTGTGGCCTCACCTGGGTTGCTTCAGTGAGCAACACTCACCAGTGGCAAGAGGGTTTTAGCATCCTGAAGAGTCTTTTATTCCTTTATTTTCAAATTCTGTGCGTTGGGTGGGACAGAGGGCGGGGGGGTGTTGTTTCTCTTCTTCTGTTTTTTGGGGTTTTTTCCAACAGCAAGCTCCTATAAATACATTAACAACAAAAGGAGGGCTAAGGAGAATCTCCATCCTTTTTTGGATACAGAGGGAACATGGTGACAAGGGCTGAGGACAAGGCACTTAAGGCCTTCTTTGCCTAAGTAAGTAACACCAGTTATACTTCACAGAAACTGCCTGGATCCCAGAAATGGAGCCAGAAATGGTGACAGGTTTGCCGACCTGGAGAAAGAGTCTTATATTACATTAGGAGAAAACATCAGTCTATGTGTTTGGAAGACAGATACAGGGTGGTTAGAGATCTAGTCTAAGTACACCTCTCATTCCTGACCTTGCAGTGAAATTCAGGGACACTGGATATCTTTGATAAATGCTGCAGTGGTTTAGAAGATTTGTGCCCATCCAGCCACAGACCTTAAAAATGCCTAGTACATACTTAAACACAAGACCTGGGCATCTGTTATTTGAAAACTTTTCCCCACAAAAATGTAATTCTTCGAAACGTCTCAGACCGTTCAAATTTGGGACTACCACGACCAGAACTAAAAGCAGGGATCAAATATTCCTCACCAGATTAAATAACATGCTTCTCTTCAAATGCTGTGCCTACAGCATTAATGGGGCTTTAATGTGTATACCCTGTGGACAAGGCACAGAAGCAAATACAAAATGTGGTGACTGGCAAATTGCAGAATTAAATTTAACCAGATCATAATGGTATCCTTTTACACTCACTTACAAGGATGGATTTAGACAGAAAAATGTGAAGTTCTCCATGCTGCTACCCGTCTCTGTATTCTCACAGAATGTTCTGCCACCTCATGAAGTTAGGCAGACAGGTATATTTAAAACACAAACTACAGTGTGTAAACAGGCAGACTTCTTTAAAATTGGATATTTTTTCACTGCAGTACGTAGTGCAAATACTGATTAAACTTCCCTTTTATGTGGGAAATATTCTGAATGGCAATTAACTCTGGTAATAACTTAATATCAGGTTTTCTTGTGGAGACAATGTTTCAGCTGATGGGTTTCATGGCAAGACATGAAGAGCCACAGCACTCTTGTGGAAAAACTGGCTTCTGGGTGCACTGTGTACTGGGTAAAAATAGGCTGGACAGCCCAACCCAGAGAGTGGTGGTAAATGAAGTTACATCCAGTTGGCAGCCAGGCATTAGTAGTGCATTCCTAGTGCTCAGAGCTGGGGCCAGTCCTGTTCAGGTTCTTTATCAGTGATCTGGATCAGGGCAATCAATCACCTTCAGTCAGTTTGCAGATGACACCAAATTGACTGGGAGTGTGACCTGCTGGAGGGCAGGAGGGCTCTGCAGAGGGATCTGGACAGGCTGGACTGATGCTGAGGTCAGTGGTGTGAGGTTCAACAAGGCCAAGTGCTGGGTCCTGCCCCTGGGTCACAACAACCTCTGCAGGGCTACAGGTTGGGAAGAGTGGCTGGAAAGTGGCCAAGAGTAAAAGGATCTGGGGATCCTGGTTAAGAGCAGCTGAGCAGGAGCCAGAGTGTGCCCAGGTGGTCAAGAAGGCCAATGGGATCCTGGCATGAATCAGCAATAGAGTGGCCAGCAGGACCAGGACAGTGAATCTCTCTCTGTACTTGGCACTCAAGACCACACCTTGAGTCCACTTCTGGGCCCCTCACCATTGATGGAGGTCTTGAACCATGTCCAGAGAAGGGCAACAAAGCTGGTGAAGGGTCTGGAGCACAAGTTCTATGAGGAGTGGCTGAGGGAGCTGGGAGTGTTTATCCTGGAGAAGAGAAGCCTCAGGGTTTACCTTACTGTGTTCTACAGCCCCATGAAAGCTGGTTGCTGCCAGGTGGGAATGATGCCTTGAGAGGCCACCTAGAACAGAGGCTAGACAGAGTTAAAGGAATAAAGTACGTTTTTAATAAAAGGCTTTCAAAGGCTACACCTTGGGCAGTGCAAGGCCCCAGCCATGGCTCCACCCAAGATGGACAAGGGGTCACAAGTTTTCACACTTTTGTAAGTTTTGGTCCATTTCCATATGGGGGTTAATTGTCCAATTACAGCTCCAGATTATGAAGTTCCATCCTCCCAGACTGCTCTCCTCAATTCACTGTTTGCACTTTTTGGGCCTGAAGCTGCAGTGGTGTCCTTGGTTCTCAGGCTGGAAAAGGATTGTTTTGTCTGACTAAACTGTGAAGACAACTTGCTAACACTTTATATCCAGTTCAGAGTTATATACTAATGCAGTACAGAATCTGGAAAATATGAAAGCTAAAACTTAAGGCATCAGGGATAGGCTTCTTCTCCCAGGTAACAAGCAACTGGACAGTAGAAAGTGGCCTCAGGTTTTACCATGGGAGATTTAGGTTGGATTTTAGGAAAAAATTCTTCAGTGAAAGGTTTGCTAGGCATTGGAAAAGACTGCCCAAGGAAGTGGTTACATCAGCATGCCTGGGGCACTTGGAGATGTGAACTTGGCTGGGTTCCTCATTGGACTTGATGATCTTAAAGGCTTTTTCCAACCTAAATGATTCTATAAAAGCTCTCATATTCCTGTCAATCTCATCTACTCCCTGCTTATTTACCTTGTTCACTGAAATACTCAGGCTACTGGAGCAGGAAGAGTACATTATCAAGAATTAATAAAATAAATTTGGCTTCTGCCCTGCTAAAACTATTTTAGAGGTGTTACCTTAGAAATTTGCTGGCAAAATAGTTTTGTTATTTTTAGAAAGCAGTCACTTGTTGGGAATTAAACATTTTACAGACATATAGCAATTAAAAATGGTCCAGAAATGGTTTTGGAGGGATATCTGGTAGATGTAAGAATGACACTGATACTTTCCCTTATTAGAAAGGTCTATAGCACAGTAAGAGCCTGTAAGATGTAGAAAAACAGCAGCACAAAGGCCTAAACTGCAATCTGCTTAGATCTATGAGTGAATCCATGTTGTCTTTCAGGGAGTAGTTGGATTTTATGCAAGCATTTGAAAAGACTCAGTTTTATATGGGGACCAGGAAAATGGTGGAAACAGGATGAAAAAAAACTTTTCTTATGAAGTTGCTGCTGAGCTGTTAGCCTCAATGTGGCAACTCTGGCACCACCAGCACCTTGGTGTAAAAAATATGAGGCGAGTAATGATATCTTATGTCATAAATTTGTGGGACAATTTTATAAAAGAGAAGAGTTTTAATACCCACCTACTTCAAGGTGACTTCTCAGAGTTAAAGGAAAAAATCCCAACTCTATGCAAAGAGCATGGGGGGCGAGATACCAGCCAGCTCATTTTCCATCAGAGAGACTGTCTCAAAATGAAGACTCAAATGTTGGATGAAGACCCCTTCCTTCCCACAAGTGGTTGAAATGGTTACATGTGCTGTGAGTTATGTGAGGAAAAAGCTACCAGGCTATTAAACAGATGGTAACTGCATCCACCACTCAACAGAAAAAGAAGATTGTAGTAGTTCATTTAGGATCTGTTCTTTCTTTGAAATACTACTTCTGGCTTTAAGAGTCAGGAGGAATCTTCTCAATATTCTTAAGCAAAATAAAATTAAGTTTTCACCTTAAAAGTGTCTGTGGTTTTATGTGGTATGTGTATATATATATGGCTTCTTTCCTCTAATGACTGAGGATCTGGGAGAGAAAAATATTTCTTTTATTGTGTGTACCTTTATTTTTTTCCAAGTTTTGACATTTCCAGAAAAAAAAAAAGTTATTTTTATTTTTCCACAGGCACATTAATATTTTTGCAGCAGAATAATAAGATGTTTTGTAGAGAATGTAGAATAAGAAGGGTCCACTTTTTTCTCCAACAATTGAATAGCACTTCAGTACAAATGGAGGATGTTCTCACCTATTTGAGACAAGGTAGCTGAGATTAATGACTTGCATTGTTGTGCTAGACTAAGCAGTGCAAGTCCTTCATATCATCTGCAAAAATGGAGATGTGCAAACAGGAAGCCTGGATTTCTGACTGTGCATGCACCAAGCAGGCTGACCACTTCACCCATTTGTGGGAAAGAAGGAGTAAAGGATGAATAAATCAGGTCTACATCTAGCATTTGAGTCTTCATTTTAGAAAGTCTCTCTGATGGAGAACAGACCTGCTGGTATCTCCCCCCTTCATGACCCTTACATACAGCTGGGATTTTATTCTTTCAACTTTTGAGAAAAGTCATTAAAGCAGATATCTTGGGGCAGCATCTGTAGGTGGTTATACTGGTTAGCTCAGAAGTGAAAGGAACTATCTGTTCTCATAACTGATCTGCACATGGACCTGGGAAGAGACACCTAGAAGGAAATTACTTTAAAATTTGGGTTCAGTTTTTGCCTTACTCTCTTAAGTCTGTTCACATTCAGAAAAAAAAAATCTAGCAAAGTGGAACGTTATAGTTTCTGAACAAAGTTTTTGATGAGGAGATGGTTGGTCAAAAGTGGAGCCAGTTCCAACATTACAGTGTGTACAAAGATCCCCAAGTCCATATTAATTGCAGAATTGCAAGTTCAACTGATGTATAAATACACCCATTGGGAAATTGAAGGTTTTTCTTCTTGTTGCTTGTTTGTTATTTTGCCCTTGCTCCACTTCATCTATTAGTAAATGGGAGAGTGCCAGAGGTGCTGGAAGTTGTAAGGGAATGACCAAGGAGACTGCTGGCATGCAGCCCTGCAGCACTGTCATTAGAGGCAACAGATTCAATCCAGATTCAGGCAGCTTCCCAGTGCACCCAAGTTTAAATCATTGCCATCTTAAGTGCTAAATCTAATCAATGGACCTTGGTGGGTGTCTCCTGGAAGCAGCTCATTCATGCTACCCTTTGAACCTGGGGATTAAGAGTTTGTTTTACTGACAGTCTGTGGAGCCAGAGTGACCACACACATTCCCCAGGTGGCTGGGACAGATCCAGGCATTGGTGCTTTTCAACCAGATTGCTAAACTATGACAGCAGCCCTCTAACCTGTAATGTAACAATATGGTGGCTTTCTGTAAAAGTTTGAGCTCTCAGGTACATTTATTGCTTTCTTTAGGAGTGATTTATTACTATATGCTATATGATTGTGTACCCGGAGTGGTCCAGAAAATTGTTTCGTTTCTTATGAAGCAGATGGAATACATTACCTTGAACAAAAACTGGCACTAGTGTTTGTTTTGTTCAGCCCTGGAGCCAATTTGCATGCTAAGCTGAAGCCTTCTGAAGGCAAAGGACACAGGACACAGGCCAGCCTTAAGTTCCTGTGCAGGTATCCTGTATCAGCTACCCTGCCCTCTCATTTAATCAAATAATGCCCTTTCACCCATTCTTCTTTCTCATGCTCCTCTGTTGTATAAGACATATTTTTTTCACCCCCAAAACACTTACTTATTCACTTTAGGAGAAAGCAAGGGTTTTCTGGAGGATAGGTATGAGAAGGTTAATTGCCTGCACTACCATAGACACTTTGCATAATTTTGTTGAAGATAAGCTCTCTGCCTTAATCTCCCGTCTGTTAAACTTAATCTCCGTTGTTAAACTGAGACTATAGTGGTTCTCAGCTTCCCAGCAATGTGAAACATTTGAGGTTCTGAAAAGCTCTGATGCTGTGAGACCTGTAACTTGGACTTGGTGAACAAGGGAATACAGGAATTTAGAGAGCAGTTTAGATGGGATTTATAAACCTGAATAAGAGAGTGTCATTGATACAAAAAATCCATGTACTAGTGTAGGATGATAGAGATCTTTCTTTTTGTCAGCAGTTACTCAAGAACATGCATTTCTACTACTGCCATACTCAGAGTTAGTGTCTTGACTGAGATCAGTAACTAGGCACTTGAATGAATGTTACTTGTCCCACTGTTCTGTGAGTTCATTAATTCTTGAGTCCTTCTCATAATGTCATTGTCCCCATTAACAATACATATTTTTGACTTCCAATATCAATGACTATTAATGATTATTCTGACTAATAATATTCCTGTTATACCAAATGTGTCAAGCAATTCCACTTAATTGTTCTTGCCTGTTCAAAGTAGCAACTACTTTCAAAAGACAGGAATAAAGAGCCTATCTATACCTGCAGGTTGGAAGTGGCTTAAGTTCAGGTGTCTGCTGCTGGTTTATATCACAATATCACATAATGGAGGGGGTTGTAAAGGAACTCTGGAGATCATCTTGTCCAACCCCTCTGTTCAAGCAGGTTTACCTAGAACAGGTTGCACAGGGCTGTGTCCAGGTGAATATCTCCAGAGAAGGACACTCCACAACCTCTCTGGGCCAGAGCCTGTTCCAATGTTTTGTCACCCCCAAAGTAAAAAAAAAAAAAATCCTTATATTCAGAGAGAACTTCCTGTGTTTCAGTTCTGCCCATTTCCCTTATCCTGTTCCCTGGCACCACTGAAGAGGGTCAGGCCCCATCCTCTTGACCTTGACCCTTAAGATATTTGTATATATACCCTCAGAGATGGTGAAGATGTCACTGTGGATCTGGCTATTATGACCTTAGGCCTAAGAGAAACCCTGCTATAATGGCAGCTGGATGGCCAAATCCATTTGGGTGGCATCAGACCATGCATGGGACAAATATATCAAGCTCCTGGCTGTATTTTTCAGGGAGAGATGGCATGGGACTCTGCTTTTCTTATTCCTTTACTGACAAGAGATAAAGTGCCACTCTATGTTTCAGAAACAAAGAAGATGTCTACAAATCCTAGATCACCTCAGAGCTCGCAGGGCAATTGAAAATGTTCTTGCTTTGGTAAAGGGTTGGTAGTGGTGGTTTGAGCACTGTCAGAACAGCCAGGAGAGGAAGGCTGAAAGCAGAGCCAGGAAGATAACTGGTATCATTACCCTCTTCTCTGTCATGACAGTGAGAAAGGAAAAATTGGCATCTAAGCTGGTAAGCTGGATTTCATCCTAATCAATGTCTCTAAAGCATTTTACTACCTAAACTTCTTTCTGTGCCTCTTACTTCTGCTGATCTAACAAATTAGCTTCAGATTTAATAGGCACTGACTTCTACCTCAAGATTGAAATAAATTTATCAAGAAATTCTAAAACGTCAGGATTATTCTGAAATAGCTGTCTGTATGCTCAAAATTAGGGGTCACAGTGAAGGTATGATAAATTAGTCTTAAACTGAGTGTTAACAGCAGCCTGATGTCTAAAATAAGTGTCTCCTGCTATAAAGTTCATTCAGCTTATATTGCTGTCCAGCCTAGCTCATCTTTGTTGGAGTGCTTGTTACATTTCTTTTATTCTTCAAGCCATATTGGTACTGTCCTTCTTCCAGCAAATGTCAGTGAATGTCTTCACTGTGTCTATAATTGTTTAAAAAAATCTTTCCAATCAAATCAGAACCATTCCCAAGCCAGTTTCATTTTCCCTGGCTTTCCTGGAGAGGTGGAGAGGTGAAAGCACAGCAGGATGCTTGCATTCAGCAAGATCAGGTTGAAAAGCATATTTGAGAAACCAGGAAAACAGTAGGAGCAGGGAGGTGAAATATTTAATTCACAGAAAAAATATGGGAAAATAATAACTTTAATAATTACTTATATAATGGAACAGCCACAAAAATAAGACTGTGAACTTCTAGAGACTGGTGAAGAAACAAGATAAAAAATGCATGTAATAGAGTAAAGAAGGAAGGGAAGAAATGGCATTGAGCAGCTTAATAAGTGATGGTCTTTACATGTGAGGTACCTGGCACAGATGCAGCAAAAAGGTTTTTTATCTGGGAACTTGGGGATGGTCATTAAGATCAATTCATAGATGCTTGTGGAGAATTCTAACATAGCACTGGTGTGGTAAGGAAAGGGACAGTTTAGGTAATGCAGTATAATAACATTATATTGTTTATGCCAGGAGATAAAATGTACTTAAACCATTGAAGAAACTCTTAAAATGTTTCTTTTGAAACCTGTTGCTAATCCAGACCTTCAAATGTCATAGTATCCTTGCACCTTCCTCATGGCTTTGACATTCATTTCATACTATTTTGCAGTTTCAAAAAGGTGCTGTGCAATCCGGGGAGCAATAGAAGGAAGGTGAATATCAGCATGATGTCAGTGGTACAGTCAAGAACAAGAAAATGCCATTTAGCACACCAAATATCTAAACTGCATTCACTGCTTTGGGTGGACTTTTGCCAGCCTGAATTTAGTTCACATTCATGCCAGATTTATTTTACTATGGTTTGGATACAAAAATTAAGTGAAAGTAGGGCTTTTCTAAGACCCAAACCCAAAGCTTAAAGTGAAACTTGGAGCGTGTGAACCTCTGCAGCTTGAAACCAAAGAAAATGTTTGCATGAACCCTTGCTAAGCAAGCCCGCTGTGTTTCAGAGGAGCTCTAATAAAAACCACACTCCCATGAATCACTGAATATTCCATACTTTGACTTGGTAAATTTATGTAAGTTCCATGACAGTCCTTTTAAAGAGTCCATTTTTCACTGAGCTCTGAGCCAAATCATGAAGTTGTTGATGAGTTTTGCTAAATCCTTACCCAGCCTAATCCTACTAAAGTTAGAGTGAGATTTGACTGAGTAGGGAGAAAACAAAAACTGAGTCAAGGTTTGGACTTGGACACAGTAGCTTGAATTTGTACAGTTTATTTTTAAGAGCTTGAATAAATCTATCCCCATTAATGTGCATTAAACACAAACATGTAACAGAAAACTGTTCAAAATCTAGTGAAAGACCAAATTCAGACTGTTTTCCCGACCTTCTCAGTCGTGTTTGTTCACATCAGGAGAAGTTCTTTTATGACACACAGCTAATGATACTTTTTCCTCACAAAGTTCCTTCATTCAGTTTCAAGACTTATTTTCTGCTGCAGTGTCTCCATTCTTTAAGGCTTTGGAAGCTCTGTAGTGAATGGAATAAGTTTTTACAGAGTGGACTTGTTAAAGCACTTGAGTATTTTCTTCTACAACTTCTAAATTTCTCCCTTTCTCTGCTCTCAGTTGCAGTGGTGACAAGGAAAATAACTCAGAGGTGATCAGTAACTGCTCCTCTATTTTTTTTCAAAAAATTGATACATTGTGAAATTCTGAGAATTAAGCTGTGACACCCAGACTGCTTCACTTTGCACCATTATAGGATGAACTCTGCATGTGTGTCATCTCTCCTTCCAAAATCAGTTCAGACAAGACCAGGTCCAGGACAAAAAACTCCTTGTTCAATGAACTTATCTAACCAAATCACTGCTTTCCCCCTCTGTTTCTTCCCCAGCAGAACCCAGGTTTCTCCTATTGTAACCTCTTTACAGGCTAAAACTCAGCCTGCTGTTTGCTTAGTCTGCCAAGTCCTCTCTGCTCTCTCACACCTTCCCTTAATCTTTGATTTTCCCCTACCATCTGCCTGGCTATTTTCAATTCCTTCATCATGTTTCAGTCTGTTTTCTATGTCAATTCTAGCCACATTTCCCATCAACTCATCCCAGTTTCTTCAGTATCATTTTTTCATAATTTCCTGCAACCACGTTATTCTGTTTTTTTATCTTATGATTCACAATCCAATGTTTCCATCTCCCTGATTGCCTTTGATGGATTCAACATGGCTTTGATAATTTTGGAGGTTGGTGCTCCATCTGGAAGCAGACACAAGGATGTGAGGTGACAGGGAAAGGTGAAATCCCATTTTGTGTTCCTTACTAGGCAAGGAAGCTAAGTGGGGAAGCACTTTTCATTGACATATTTCAATATATTTCTAAATGGTGGTCTGTAGGGCTGCCTCCTTTCAATAAAGTTGAAATATTCAAGCATGATTGGTAAGTATAATGATCATAGAGCTGTTTTGGAGATCATGAAAGCTGCTGTTAATCTTTTTCTTCAAGAGCTCAAAATTCGGGAAAATGTGGGTTGACCTTCAGATCTCAGCATGTACTGCACAGATGCACAGATGCACATGAACTTCTGCTGGCTCTGACTCCCCACATACAGAGCACAAAGGGGCTACTTAAACAAAACAGTGAGCAGAAGTTATTAACATTAAAAGCCCCACACTTTTTGGGTTTTTCCTTCAACTCACTGAATAATTTGATTGACAGTTGCCAAAATATCAGCCTGAGGTAGGCAAAGTCATGGAATATTTCAGTCCAAATGGTTAATGTTCTGGCATAGTTATAAGCAGCTGAAAACTGTATTTCATAATGGCACATATCAAACAACCTGAATAACATGGAGTGCTACCAGACAGACCTATAATTAGAATTGGGCAAGAATCAGTTTTCCCATAACCTCCAACATTTTTTTCAGTTGTACATTGGCACAAACCCAACAGCTTTTGAGGTTTTACTAAAAAAAGAGAGAACAAAAACACTCCTATTAACTTGGTGATCAGAGTATTCACCTACACCCTCCACTTGCTGGGGATGAGCTCTAACTTTATGTCTTATTTCCTTTATATTTTTCCCCTGGTATAACTGCTTGATTTTGTATATTTATTATTCATTGATCCAGAGAAAGCCTCTAAAGCTCAATACACAAAGATAATCTGGTGTCTCGTTCTTATGAAGCTTGATGTTTAAATGGTTTTATGGTTCCAGATCTTAATCTCTAGTTCAGCAGTCAGGAGACTCCCCTGGACCAGTGTGAGTCAAGCCGATCATGAACTAAATGAATTCCCAGGCTTCCCTTCTCACTCAGAAGTGGGGCTTTCTTTTTTGTGGTTTTTAACAGAAATTTTATCCCTGACATGAGAAATCATTTCTATGCGGTTTTGGCCAAATCTGAAAGTTCTGCTTCTGACAGATCAATTCTATTCCAAAAGAATTTGTGAAACAATTTCTAGAAACCATTGGAAAACAAAAAGCAGTGTTCTGAGACCTGTGAGGTTATTGCCAGGGACATTATAGTGTAAAAACCATCATGTCTGCTTTGGCACGGCACACACGGTCCTGCCTCACTAGAGGTCATTCTGCAGCTTTTTGTTGTTGTATCTAAGTGAACTTTAAGAGGCTTAAGTTAATAAGTAACAGCAAAGTTATCCCTATGAAACCAAACCAGAGCCTGACAGTGTTCTCTGTTTGGTTTGGATGTTGCAGCTGGATGCCTGAACTCCAGGAGGAGAAGCAGCCATGAAGACAACAACTTCTACTGACCCCAGTGCTTTTACCATTCCCCATGGTGCAGTGTACTTCTGGTTTGCCCGAAAATTGCTACAGCGTTAGGGTCCAAAATAGATTCATTATTTCTTCTTCCTCTATAGACTGAAAAAAAAAAAAACCCAAACAAAAAAACCAAACACAAATAAACCCAAATGCATTATTATTGATAGTCTAATAGAGGAAAACATTCACAGGGATAATAAGAACAAGCAAGTCAGTTTTTACAGAGATTGGGAGAAAAAATCTATGAATATGTTAGTGGTCCAACGTGTAATAAAACCTCCCTCCCAGAAAAAACTAAGTAAAGAACCACATTATTAGCTGGACAAGCTTAGTAAAGTCATGAGTCTCTTCAGGAGCAATGATGATCATTTTGTTTTTCTCTGGTTGCTCAAATACAGGGCAGTGTGTTACAGGATTTCTGTAACGCCGGGAAAGCTCGAGGCCTCTGACAGCTGGAGTTTAGAGAGTGCATTGCTGACATCTGGTGGAAATATTTATAGTTTAAACACTGTAAAACTTTAAATAATGTTTATGTAGCAGCAGAATTTTCCCTTCATATGGGGGCGTTTGGAGACTCTGGAAGACCAGAACTGTAGAAATGTGAAATAAGGGTATATATAATTTATGAAATCTAGAAAATATGAGCATATGCTGTTCATTGGTCTGTGATTCTGGGCATACATTTTCACTGTTTGTTCACTAAACTCTTCCAAAAGTGTTGGAACTACTCCAAAACAATATATGCATGAAGCCTCAAACAATTTGAATACTCTTATAGTTGCATGTAAAATTCTTATGGACCTTTACAAAGATCTGCAACAAGAATATGAACAAGCAATTATGTCAAAAAAAATCTTCCTTTAAATGAACTTGTATGAATTAATAATATCCTGAAAATAGCCACATTCTTTAAGAAAAGGCAAAAGAAGCAGCATTATTTGTGTCCCTATTTAATGTTGAGTAATTTTGAAGAGTGGCATTTCTTACTTTATATTTGTAGTGACTGGTATCCCATCACCATGCAAATACCAATGAATAATAAATTATTCATATTATAAAATATACTCTTTCCTCATGCCAAAACTTCAAAAATAACATATGTATTTTCCCAGACACTCATGTTTCTTGCTGACAAGTTAAAAGTCAAAGAACTGTTCCAAAACTGCGAAAGGAGGAGCTTCTTTTTCAGAATTCTTCTATATAAATGAAAAGTCAGAAAAAAATGCTCAATGGAAAATCATATTCAAAATGGTTATTTCATGTTTTTTTAAACTATGGAGTTATCATAAAAATAAATACAGAATTTCCAGGTATCTCTGATAAGACAGTTTTTAAAAGGTAAATATTCTACGTAGATCTGAATCTTCTTCCTGATGAAAGGTTTTACTTTTATGCAGCTATTTACCACTCAAGTCCTCATGTCATATATTCTGTCTCAGATACAGGTCTTTTAAAGTGCTGAGTGTACTGTCATGTGAGTCTGTGTGTGTGTGCGTGTGTGGCTCCTCCCCAGCCTGATTTGTTTTGTAAAAATTTGCAATTTCTTTAGGCAGCATCTGGGTATAACCTTATATTCCACACCCTGGCAGTTCCCATCCCTGGCTGTTCATAGCAGTATTTATTATGAACTTCTTGTCTGCCAGACTTGTGGGTAGTTGGAGTAGTGCTGGAGGTACAGAAGTTGTGAAATATTCAAAAAACTGGTTTTTTGCTGTCATTTAATAGAAAAAACAAACCAAACCAAACCAAACCCAAAAAAACCCAGAACAAAACCAATGCAGTCATCACAGGAACAGAGGAGATCTCAGCAGTGAGATTGCTGTTTCACTGTGCAGGTAGACAGAGGTTACCAGGGAGCCTCACACACAACAGGGCAGGATGCTGAAGGAGAACAAAACCAGAAGCTTCTGCCAGCACTGAGGCAGCAGCAGGTGGAAGAACCTTCTCCATCTGACAGTCCCTGGCAGGCCAGGAGCCAGCTCTGAGTGCTGGTGAATCTCTCCTCAGCAGCAGGAAAGTCTGCTATGTGTCATTACTTCTCAGGTTAAATGAAAACACAGAAAAAATGGGTGAGCTGAATTTCACATTGCAAAAAACATCCTGGAATGAATTTTTCTCTGGTGCAGCCCTTCTGGAGCCAATTGACTTTTTCTAGGAGAGGATCTGGCTAAATTATTTTGGAGGGAAGGTTAAACATTCTTTTTTTATTATCCTACCCTGTACCATTAAAGGGTCTTTTTGCTTGGCTAGCATAAAACCAGTTCTAATGCTCAAATAATTAGGAGGCTAGTTGTTTTTGCTTTTTCAATATGAATAGCTCATGACATATGTCTCTCTGGAAACCTTTTGTACATGTTAGGTACAGTCTGTCAGCCATACTTTTCTCCAGTTCTTTGTGCTATTTTTAATATCATTTTAACCTTTTTATATACACTCAGTCTGTGCCCCTGCCAGAGTGGTATATTACAGGTTACACAGCTAGCAATACCTAGAGCTGAGGTTGCCAAGAGTCTTCTGCAGTATAATACTATTTCAAATTTCTTATAGTTTTTTGCTTTAATAGCATGAGCATAAAATAACTCATGTTTCTTTCAAACTAGATCTTCATTTTGACTAGCTTACCAAATAGCTGAGGTTTTGTTTTGGGATTTTTCTTGGAGTTTTTTGGTTGTGTTTTGCTTGCTTGTTTGGTTGGTTTTTTTAATAGCATAATAGAATGGTCTGGATTGGAAGGGACCTTAAAGACCATCTGCTTCCAACCCACCTGCCATGGGCAGGGACACCTTCCACTAGGCCAGGCTGATCAGAGCCCCATCCAACCTGACCTAGAACACTCCAGGGACAAGGCAACCACAGCTTCTCTGGGCAACCTGTGCCAGTGTCTCACCACTCTCATCATTCTCTCCCCACCTCTTTTTTTTTTTCTGTCATTCCCATGACAAACTATAACCTGATAAGAAGAAATGTCAAAACCAGGAAATTATATGTCTATGTATATGCATATGTATATATCTATATTGATACACACACACACACATATATATATGCACACACACACACACACAGATTTATATTTATTATCACACTGCTCCATAATGTTTAACTGGTTTGTTGCTAAAGATACCTTTTTATCACAGTCATGTAGTGCCTTGATCTAAGCTCTCTTGCTAAAGATCACACTATCCCATCATGGTGCCCTTGTCAATGGCTGCTGTGGGTCACAATTCCAGAACATGGTGCTATTGCTTCCTCTTTTTGCACTGCCACATGATTATTGGAAAATATTGAAACATCACAGCTGCCTCTTCTGATTCATAGTCTGATTCTCCTGCTTAGAGAAATTCCAGCACCATATAGGAATCATGTGAATCATAGCAATGCCATTGAGAAAACTCCTTAAGTTTATCACCTACTTTTCACAGTTCACAAAACTAAGTTTTGTAAAACAAAATGAGGCATTGGTGATGGAAGAACTTGTAAAAATAAAAATTTTTGTGTATAGATCACTAGTAAGGGAAAAACTCAACTGGCAATATTCTCTTTGAATATAAAGACAACAAGCTAAAAATGAAGGATCAAACCATTTCATGATACCTTTGAAGCTCTTGCAAAATGAAATTAAATTCCATTAGTATAATATTTTAAAAGTCAGTGTGCCCATTCAACTCAGCAGAGTTAATAAATAGGAACTAGATAGCATAATATGAAAGATATATGTAGTCTTGAGGTAGAAGTGAAAAGGCTAAGTTTATTTGTACAGCTCCTTTTAATTTAAAAAGCTCTATGTTGTGCCAATCATCAAATCAGTGCTATCACAGCACTAACCATTAAAACGCTTGTAATTGAGAAACATCAAATGAGATTATCTAAAGCCAAGCAATTTTTGTAGACAAAAATCTTACTCTTGTTGCAGTGACAAGTTAAATAACACTCAGATCAGAGACAAATAGAAAACATAAGATTTCCAGGCTGTTAGAAAAATGAGGTCCTAAGTATGACAATGAGCAGCATTAGGAAACATTATAGGTGGCATTGTTAGAACAGCTGGGGAAACTGAAGGAAGCAGATGATTGAAATATCAAGGTTATCAGAAATGAAGATGAGGATTTGATATAATGAATGATGTAGAGAGAAAAGCTAAACTGCAGAGCCACAGAAATTATTAAATGAAAGAAATAAGAGCTGAAAGATATGAGACCAGTCAAACAGGATATGGAGACAGGTTAGAAAAAAATAACAGAAGAAAAAGAACTCAAGAGGGAGAGGGAAAAAACAAGTTTTATTAAATATGAACAAAAGCAAACTCATTTCAATGGAAGCAGGAAACTGTTAGAGCCAGGGCAGCTGCGGTGCCATTCCCAGAAGAACATGCACCATTCCTGCTGAGAATACCAGCCAGAAAAGACACATGTCCTAGAAATACATAAATATATTTTAAAATTCATCAACTGTCTGATGAGAATTTAAGACTTTTGTGCCATATTGTCCCAGAGGGGACATTATACACCCTCCTACTTTTGGATCATGCTCATTTTCTGGTGGCTGTCAAAGCAGAGTTTGCTGTTTATTTGAGCTGTTTGAGAAAGAATCTGAGTCTTGGACAGCAGTTTCTTCTGTTAATAAAAAATCTACAGATGTACCTGAGATATTAGTAGAGGATATTTGCTTGCAAATACTACCTGAAAAGCAGTTTTAGATCCCTTTATATTAGAAAAGCAGCTGCACTTATGGTCCATAAAAATTATTCAGTTCAAAGGAAAGATTATTTACATGTTTGATTTCTCCAAAGATAAATTTATGGAAAGATTTTAAATCACCAATACTTCTTGTATCTCTTTTCCATTCTGTTTCTTTCAAAAACATTTCAGAATTTAGATGTCGGATGTAAGGGTGATGCTTACATCACACACAGGGGTCCCAGGTCATCTGGGATTTACACCAGTTATGAACATTTAAGTACCTTACAGATGTATCCAGTTAATTTATTTTTTCTCCAATCTGAATGCATATTAACAAGGCAATTAATTTTTTAAGTCTGTCTCACCTTTGGCATTCTTCAGAAGGTGGATGCTTTGCAGAGCATAAGGAAAATAAAAGAGAGGGAGGGTACTTTTGAGAAGATCAGGTCCTGATTAGTCTGAATATGTTGATTTTCCTTGTTCCTTTGAAATTTCATGACCTGCAAGGAAAAGCAGGAGAAATGTGTAGGTTCAGAATGAGATGACTAATAGGTACATTTGTCCTAATATACTTTCAGGTAATTTTCTGGATATATATAAATTGTATAGATTCTTCATCAAAAGAACTCTTTAAACTGACTTTTTTTCAGTACTCTAGGTCAATTGCACTTAATAGGATAGAAACAAGAATCAGTTTTGGGAAACATTACAGTGTATGTCTGCAGATGGCCATAAATATTTTCAGTTATAGTATCCATATCTAGTCCTGGAGCTTAAACATTTTCTAACTGCACAACAGTGATAACTGCATAGCAATTTAAGACCAAATGCAAAGCAATCACAGAAATATCTAACCTACACTATTGTCATGCAGATGAAATCTTCTGTAACTGTTTTACTTTTACTTTTTGATTTTCAGGCTTTTATTGTCTACAGATATAATTTCTCTCTCCAGATCATTGTAAAGCAGTTCATGTAACACTATGCAATCTATTGCAAGCATCACATTACCACTGCATCTAGTATTTCACAAGAATGTTTGATAAATTACTAAAGGTTTCTGATTCTACATGGGAACTTGTAGCCAGGGGATCATATTTGAAACTTGAATGTGAAACTCCACAAACAGAAGAGTGTTTATTTCTTCAGAACCTGGAACAATCTGGTAGATCAAAGCTGATGTCTGCTTCCTCTGTCTGAAGAAGGATCTCTGTTAATTCATAAGTCCCAGCTAATATAAAGAAATTCTCACTCAGATCTGAGCTGCATTGGTAGAGATAACATTGCTACTGCAAGGAAATAGGAGACAATGAAAATTACATATAGATAATTCTTAAGATCACGTTTGTAAAAACAGTTCAATTATTCTTTCAATAAAAGAACTTCAGGACATATCAGTCCTGCCTTTCTGACAAGCATGATAACATTTTAGGCAAAGAGTTGTTTCTGATTGATTAATTATTTTTTATGTCCCTTAACTAGATGATGAGTATTTTTCACCCAATATATTAGGGATGCCTACTATTGATATCTCAGCAGCAGGGTATACATGCAAAGCAGAATTTCTTCCCTCTCATATGGATCTTATGTCTTGGTACATATCTTAAACATTTTTAATCTCAAAACTGTATTTTTTCCACTTTCAGAGAATATATGATCTTGTAAATGTGGACCAGTTCAAAGTGTATAAGGAAAACTCTCAGAATTATAAACTGTGAATGAAAAATCTGGTGAGCTTTGTCTTTTTATTTTGTTGAGATTCCATTTCAGGAAGTGATCTTTTTTCCTGTGAAGTTAATATGTTATTCATGAAATGAAATGGTTTATAGAAATGTGTCTAGTTTTCATGAAAAACCTTTAAGCTTATCCATTGTTCGTAACCTGTACATATTTCAGAGTGTTCTATTCATTGCTCATGGCTTCTCAGAGACAGCTGAGCATGGTTTCACTCATAGCATGATGTACTATGTCAAAATATACATTCTTGCATTCAAGGAAAAGTAAATTTCAAGCAATTGAACAAGCTGAAATTTAAACATATTGATGGTCTCTGAAAAATACACCTATACTTTTCAAGCAGAACACAAAGCATTACTGCAACGTCTTCCCCTGAGTTTACTCTGGAGTTTTAGGGGGATTTTTTTAAAAAATGAAGGAAAAATACAATTTTTTAGAGATCCTCCTCATTTCAAGGTAGATATCCATTTGCCTAACCTGAATTGAGAAGTTTCCATTTTGCGTTGTGGAATAACATCAGATTAATTGAAGGTAAATTTCCTGTCAAGGATCCAATAATAAATGAATTTTTCAATATTGTAAAATGCTTATGGTCTAAATTTGTAAATTAAATATCTCCCTCAAGGAACTGAAATTCTATTTGCCACCCAAATTTCTGCTAAACCCACGGGCAAAGTGGTTGTTTCCTTCTCCAAGTGGTGTCTGCCCAACAGCAAAAGTGAAGGAGTCCGGATCCCATTGTTGAGGTAAGCCTTGCCATAACACACCAGAGAGCCTGATACTCCTCCTGCAGCAACAGCATTTGGATATTTTCAAGGTCACTGTCTCATTGCTCAATGAAAAGTGGCATACCTGGAAGTGGAAGCTCAGGTTTGTGCTGCCTTTCTGACAGAAAAACAGGGAGGGTGAAATTTTCCTCCCACTTCCCACTTATTATCTGTGGGTGCTGGGATGACCAAAAAAACAGGCTACCTTGTCAATGAAGAATGCTCAGGTAAGGACATGGGCTCACTGCACTCTTAAATTGGTGTACCAACCAATTAGAGTGTCTTAAACTGGAGCCCAACATGATTCTGTCTGGAAACAATCAGCAGGATAGGAGAATTTCTCGGTTTAGGAATTTGCCTGGACACAGAGGTGCCCCACAAAGAGTTTGGATGTGTCCAGGATATTCTGAAGGCAGAGAGAGTTTGGCAAAAATTGATTATGTCAGAATGTGCCTGTTGGGTCTGAGACACAAAGACCAGATCACAGCAGTCTCTACAACCATTAAAAAAATTTAATAAAAAATACCAGTGACCAAATAGTAAGTCAGGCTTAGGTCAAAAGTACAAAAAAAATAGTAGGGCCAAATATCCTCCATCCTTAGCCTTCCTCTTAACCATCTAACCACTGGTTTTGATGTTGATAAGCATCAAAGAACTCAGAAATGAGTTGTTGTTCATGAAGAATGACACTGGACTTGAGGTTCCATGAAGTAATGAGCTAAAATGAAGTGAAAATTTATTTCATAAACATTAACATTAATTTCCAAAGGGCAAATTTTGATAAACAGTGGAAACTAGACAGTTAATTCTGCTGGACTTGAATTTGATACTTGAATGTAAAAGAAGCCTTGAAGTCAACAGGGCAAACTTATCACAAGTCTCTGTCTCAGAGAGAAAAAAAATAGAAAAGGAAACTTGCAGGAAGTGATTTCAGATCTGATCAGATTTAAAAAAAAAAAGAATATTAGAAATAA
Organism: Dicaeum eximium; assembly: GCA_013396995.1. Classification (NCBI taxonomy): domain Eukaryota; kingdom Metazoa; phylum Chordata; class Aves; order Passeriformes; family Dicaeidae; genus Dicaeum; species Dicaeum eximium. The sequence goes on along the minus strand of VWZP01007621.1, from coordinate 271,407 downwards.
GCAGAGTGCCTACACTGGTTAGGGGGAAAAGAACTGATCAACAAAGAAAACTGCCTTAGAGGTCAAAAATGTGTAGATAAAGTGAGAATAACACAGTCAAGTTGAGTTGGACTTTGCAAAGAATATTAAAGCACATAGCAGAAGATTCTTCAGCCATGTGAATAAAAAGAACAAGGGTGGAAAAATAAGAAGGGCCAGAATGTAGTGATGATGGAGTAGAAATGAAGAATAAATCAAGTATAGGCTGAAAACTGAATTATGCTTTCGCTCATATTTCGAGGAAATAAACAAAGATTTTGGACATGGGAAAAAAACAAGGGCACATTTTTTAATGTATAGGAATGGAAACCAGCAGAATCAAGGTAGAAACACAATTTGAGGTGTCTAATCTACTCCAGGAGGCATAAAGTAGAAAATAAGTACAATCCCAAGAGGAAAATGGCAAACAAAATTCCAAGTGCTGCAGCAGCTATTTTTAATAAACACATAAAACCTGTTTGGTGCCTAATATTTGGAGGCACATCACACACAGAGTAAAGAAGTTGGAATAGGAAAATTATCTGAAATAGACATCACCTAGATTTTAGTTCAGCAATCTGATGTCTCTTTTAAAAGATTGGAATAAATGAATTATCAAAGGCATGGAGGTCAGTTACTGAAAGAGTTTATCTAGTGCAGATAATGATAAACTAAGCATACATTGTCTTAAAAAAAAAAAAATCCAGACAGAGGAAATGAGGCAAATATAAACTTTGTGGACATTGATGAAAACTTTTAATGTGGTGGCCACTGAGAGATTACCAGCAAAGCCAGAGAAGATGGGTTCAGTAATGGAACTGCAAAACTGATTAGGATTTGGCTGGAGAGGCCATTAGAGCCACTGGCATGAGGGGAAATCCAGACTGGGAGGAAATGAATTTGTTGTTTTGGTATTGATATAAAAGACCTTCCCTGAAGCCTGTAAGAGGTACGGAATTAGAAGGTGGTGAATGTGGAGGAACTGGGTGATATTGAGTATTGTGGGATTGGGCTGGGCTTCAACAAGATAAAAATTGCATTTGGATGTGTCTGTTTACAGGGTTGATATGAAGACCTACTCAGCTGGAAATTGATGATATGATGATGAATTTCATGGTATAAATTCTTAGCAAGATTACTATCAAAATTATGCAGAGATGAGTAAGGGATTATTGATGTTTTACAAAGTACTAACAAAAGGTTACTTTTTAGTCTTGCATGCAATTCTGGTACCTCATGCTGAGGAAAGATAGGTGCAGAAAAGAGCAGCAGGTCTGGTCAGAAAACAATGGGTTTATTGAATTTGTCTTGCCTGGCAAATGAAAATCAAGAAGCAATATGATTACATTCTATAAATACATCAGAGAGATAAATACCACCAAAAAGAACAGTGATTTAAACAAAAGGATGATGCTGGCACAACAACAGAAAGCTATAAATTGGTACCTGAATAGACTCAATCTGGAAATCAGAATAATCTTATCTGTTACAGCAGTTAGATCCTAGAACAGCTTTGCTACAGGAGCAGTGGGAGCAGAGAACCAAACACTCTGGAACTGAAGTTCAAAGCTTTACTCCAGGTGCACTGACACTCTACTTGCTTGTAAGACTGCCAGTCTGGTGACTGACCCAGCAGCTTCTGCTGAGGTGTGTCGTCCTGTTGTCTATGTGTACATTCACACACATATGTGCACCTTTGCATACACACACACACACACACACACACATATTCATGAAACTCCAAGGCACTTTACTGCATTGCACCAAAACCCAGGAAAATTGTACGAATCAAAGAGCTGATTATTGGGATCATGACAAGGTAATTTCTGCCTGTGAAAAAGCTAAAAAGATTTACGTGCTAGAAATCCTTAGGCAGTGGTTACAAGCTGTGAATGCAGGAAATACTTTGGGGCTCTTGTTAGTCCCTAAACAACAGAAAAAGAAAATGCTGATGGGAAATGCTGGGTTAAAATTTCATACTGCCTTTAAGCAATAAGAAAGGACAACAAAGTGGAACAAAAGCTTTTGAATTATCTGTATTTCTATTATAATCAGGTATTGACACTTTAGGAAATGAACACCTAAATAGCAGAAGCAATAGGGGAAATTTAAAAAAAAATCCCAAAGTCTATGTCATTGTATAATAGAATGGTTTGGGTTGAAATGGACCTTAAAGATCATCTACTTCCAACACACCTGCCATGGGCAGGGACACTTTACACCAGACCAGGCTGATCAGAGCCCCATCCCATCTGGCCTTGAACACTTGCAGGAGCAGGACATCCAGAATTTCTCTTGGCAACCTCTTTCAGTCATTTACCAGCTTCCTGGTAAAAAAGTTCTTTCTTTTATCTAATCCAAACCACCCTTACCTCAATTTCAAATCATTAACCCTTTTGCTACTGCTGCTGATCCAACTAAAATATTTGTGCCCATCATATAATCCCCCTTTAGTTACTGGAAGACTGCTATGAGGATTCTCCAGAGCTTTTTCTTCTCCAGGCTGAAGAGCTACAGCTCTCTCAGTCTGTCTTCACAGGAGAGGTTTTCCAGCCCTCTGATCACCTTCATGGCCTCCTCTGGACTCACTCCAACAGGTCCACATCCTACTTATGTTGGGTGGCCCAGAGCTGGACACAGAACTCTAGGTGTGGTCTCACCAGAGCAGAGCAGAGGAGCAGAATCCTCTACTTCCACCTACTGCCCACACTGCTTTGGATGCAGCTCAGGACACAGTTTTCTTTCTGGGTTGCAAGCACATGTTGCCAGGTTGTGTTGAACTTCTCATCCATCAATTCCCCCAAGTCCTTCTCCACAGGGCTGCTCCCACATTCTCTGACCAGCCTGTACTTGTGCTTGTGCTTGCATGACCCACATGCAGGACTTTGTATTTGGCTTTGTTGAACTTCAAGAGGTTTGCATAGACCCACCTCTCAAGCCTGTCAAGGTCCCTCTGGATGGCATCCCTTCTCTCCAACATGTAGGCCACATCACACAGCCTGATGTCACTGTAAAACTGGTTGAGAGTGCAATGATTCTTCCTGTCTGTGTTTCTGACACAGGTGTTAAACATTTTTCCTGTTCTGAAGTTGAAAGTCATTTTGGATACAACTGGATGCAGCCATTCCAAGCAATGCTTTCATTGTTTGCTCCTAATACTGTCATGCATAAAGCAGCAATTTTAAGGGTTGTGTGACTCTGTTAAATTCACTTCCAATGTTATCCCCTGCCAATGGAAATAACTAGCATGAAACAGCCTATAACCATCCTGCTGAACTCTCTTTACTCCAGAACAGTGTGGTGGCATCCAAAGTCACTCTTCAGAGGGCTTCCTGGTCCACTGTAACTTCCATACTTTCTTAGGAATTCCCTGGGAGTGTGCTCATTGCCCTGGGTCAAACCCATGCCAAGGACTCTGCTAACAATTTAAAAGTATATATGACTGACTGACTTCCAGTACCCCAGGAATGCTCTCTGGAACTGGTTAATTTATGAGTGCACATATAATCAAGGAGTACTCTTGCCTCTTGTTCCTTTGATCCCCTAGTAAATCTGCCCCAGCCACAAGGACAATGTGGAGGCCAAAGCAGAAATTCAGTATTAAATAATTTTCCCAACTATTGCTTAAAAAGGTAAAATTTCTCTACAGTGCAGAAATAAGAACATCATCTGGATCCAGCATGTTGAGGATATGCATCATATTTGAAACTTCAAGGGGCCTCTCTACAGATGTCTGACCAAAAGGGGTCAAAGCCATTCAAAGCCTATAGCTCATGGATTTGGGCCTTTGAGTGATGAGAATATCCACAGCACATGTTGAAGCTGAGGATCCTTGCCTGCTTTCTCTGGCTCATGCTAGTATTTGGGATGGGTCTAACTACAGGAATATTTGGTTTGCATGTGTACTTATGGGCATCCATGGGATTGGCAAGCCATTTTCATTTTCCATGAATGAAGGTAAAGAGCAGCAACTAACTAACCAATTCCTGGTTTTGGACAAGTCACTGGAGACACAGGATTCTCACCTGTAAGTCTTTATCCTGCTGTGGATGCTCTTTACCTGTGTGCATCCTTCTTCTGCAGTGGGTACAGATGGAAGATAAAAAATATTATTCTTTATCATTTCCACAATATTCAATCTGACTTCTTTAGGCGCCATCGGAGCTGCTGCCTTTTGTTGCGAGCACTGTAGCAGTGGTTTTAGTTTGCTGTTGCAAGGAAAGTGATCATCATTTTATGTCAAAGGCTTTAGTTAAAGGGCAGTGTTAAGAACACAAAGCAAAGATCCATCTATAATGAGACAGTTTTTCCCTTGTCACACCCTATTTTTTTTCCTAAGGACTATCACGCAGTGTTAATTTCTACTATGGCTTAAAGACTTCTCCTTTGTCTCCATCAATGCTTTTGTGGAAATTCCATGTGTGGGAGCTCTGTGGGCTCAGTAGGTGTTTTGGTGTTTATTGGAGTGCTGGGGAGGTTAAGAGGTTTGCTGCCCTAAGTGCTGACATTGCTGCCTTTCACACTTTAAAATAAGAAGCTAAGCCACATATCTTCTGAATTATATACTGGAAACAGCAGAAAAATCAGTGAGTACTGAACAGAAGCATGCAGTTCAAGTGCTTTCACTCTATTCCATCATTGCATCTCAGTCCAAGCTCAAGGACAACAGGAAAAACCTTTAAATTGTCCTTAGAACTAATCCTAGATGGACATACAGTGGAATCAAGCACCCAGTGCCCTTGTCTGTGTCTCAGGATGTCCGACTGCCTCTGGCTTGCTGATGACTGGGGCAAACAGTTCCATATTTTCATTTTATTACCTGAAATTTATATATTATCACATATGAAATAAAGAGAACGAAGCTTTTGCACGACAAATCAGGATCTATACATGCAAATGGCCCGAAGAATTAAAGAATAATACTTACATTGTCATTAGATCTCCATTGTCAATAGAGATAACTTCTGACTAAAAGAGTTTCTGGGATTAATTCACTTGATTGTTTCTTTACACTGTTAGGAACTAAGAAGTATCTCTTCATAAGCAAAAAAGTAGATACTCTGTTCTGCTTCAAAATACATTTCATGGTGAATAAAAATAACATTTATGCACAAAAGAAAAAAAGTCTCTTTCTCTTGCCTGATAAAAAATATTACATCAGAGTCCTGTTACAATTGTTTGAGAATTTAGGGAAGCTAGTGATTATTTTTTTGTACTCTCTCCAACTAAAATGTTGTGTTCTATACAAGTAGTCCTTTTCCCATTGGTGTGAATCCCAAGAGTGCATTAAATAATACACTTCTAGTTGTAAAACAGATGGAAAAGTGTTTAAAAAGGTGCCAGGTTTATTTATGGAAGCATGAAATTGAATTTAATAGGAGAATTTTGCCAGTATGAAATGTGAACTCTCAAAACAGGAAGTGGATTTTATTGCTTATTTATTTTATTACCGGATCAGCTGCCCAGAACTGTAGAATCCTTCCTCTCAGGAATTATTTACTTTCCAACTCTGAACCAGAACATCTTGACCATCAGTTGTTACATCTCCTGGCTGCCAGATTCTCAACTACAAACATATGTGGTGCTGTCTATCTCAGATGATCTTCTGCAGATTTATATAGAGAACATTTTAGCTTTAGATTTATTTCTTGATTTAAAACAGTATGAACTGAACTGACTAAGCCAAGGGAAAGAGAATTTTCGTTAGCTCTTGATTACCATTTAATTAATAATATTCTATTTTTAGAGGGTTTATGGCATGTATTCATTATGCATAAAAGATAAAAGAGCTAAAAGCCAAATTAGGCAAAATATTTCTTTTCCTCTGCATCTCCGAACAATGACTGGGGAAAGAACAGGTGTTATTCAACTTCCAAAAGGTGAGCAGCATTTGTGGAAATTGCACAGGGAAACAGTGTCCCATGTTTTCAGGGTTCAGTCTGAGCCAGTATCCTTGAGTGGAGTTGAGTAAGGCTGTTGACTGCTGGAGACTGTCTGTAAACTTGTACCTGGCTGTTGTCACCTTTTCCTGTGCATCTGGGCAGTATGTACAGGTATTTGGGATGGTGAACAAGCCTCCAATTTCAATAGAGTTGTGATAACTTAGTGATCACATTAAAAATAAAAATCCATGGAAATATACTTTCAGGTTTTTAGGCTGCATTAATGAACATGATTTTACACCTCCTCAGAACTGGATGCTGAGGATGCCCATTTTTAGTAGAAAACAGCAGCATCTTTATGGTTATTGCTGCAAGAAGGATAAATGCCTGCAGTGGCACCTTCTGTTTGGAGTAACCTGAGGCTCAGGCAGTGCTCACTGTCACAATGCAAGGCCATGTCAGAGCAAGGCTCGGAGCTCTGCTGCCCGAGCTCCTGGTGCTGTGCTCTGCTGTGCCCCTGTGCCTCTGCTGGCAAACGCCCATCCCGTGCATCTGCAGAGTGCACTCGTGCTCAGCTCCCTGCTGGCACTCACACACACACACATTTCCATTTTATGCAGCAGCACTAGATGTTTTCAGCATGAAACTCGTGCATGTGCAGTTTTGCATTGGAAACTGAAAAAAAGTGACAGCCTGGATCTTGCTGCTCTCAGTTTGCCAATTATGGATAAAGATTGAAGGCAGTGTGGAATAATATTATGGTCATGATCCAAACCCCACATAGGAAAGATGTGGTTACAATGGCCTTTGTTGCAGGCATTAAATCTCCTCAAAGTTCATGAGACTTTCTTATACTCACCTGTGTTGTACTGTTGTCTCTTATGATTATTAGAGCACTTGTAACTGCACCACACCTTGTTGTGACTCTCCCCGGGACAAAGGCTTTTCTCCAAGACATTCAGAGTGCCTGGTATCCAAGTGCATGGATATTTTGAGGGCTGCTGACATGGTTTGGGGAGGCAACTCTTTCAACATAAAACATTTTAGTGAAATGTGCATTTTCATAAACAATTGGACCCAATCCTTTGTGCAAAGGAAAACAAAAGGAATCTGAACACGTAAAAGGAAACTCCCTACTTTAATTTTCTGCTATAAATGATGGTACAGAACTCACTAGTTTTGTGAGATTTGATATTGAGCATGTGAGGTGTTCATCAGCTTTATTAATATGTCACAAGCATAAATTCTGACATCTATCAGAACCAATTAAACCTATTTTTATACTTTTTATTTCTTGGAGACAGATTGTTTGAGTTCAGAAGGGCATATCTAGCAGATCTGGTAATTCATTCAAATATGGGAGTAAAGCTCTTCTTTTAGTTCTGGCCAAAATTCCTCCAAGTTTTGTACAATGGGTTTGAAAGCTCTTATGTATTTAAAGAAAATCCTTTCAACTCGCTCTAGAGTCCTGCTTTATGTTTTGTATTGCTTTGAACTTATTACCTCTTTGCAATGTCTTGGAACATTAGTTTAGGAGCATTTAAAGCTAATGATTAAATGTATAGTGAAACAACACTTTGATGTCGCCAGAAGCAATTAATTTTCCCTATTTATACACAAAAGGTCATAAAAGACTGTGTTATGACAAACGAAATGATTCAGTGAATTCAAAGCAAGTTAACTGAATTCTAAAGGATTGTTACTACTTGGTGGAAAAAAGGTATCCATCAAGCCTTATCTTAAGTCAGAAAGCTGTGATTAACTTACGGAGTTGTGGATGTTTTTAAAATTAGAAAAGAAATTATGAATTTGTCAGCTACAGAAAACCAGCCTGTAATGGGTTCATTCAGAATGAAGCTTTCACCGAAAATAGCTTACTAAGTGTAGATAAATGAAGTTTATGAGCTTACAGAAGTCACTGAGAGAGACCACATTTGCATATAAGCAGCCTGTCTATTGTATGTTCTGTGCACAGATGCCTGCTGAACTTTATTAACAAATGGAAAAATGTACTATATATTTTTACTCCTACATTTTTATGGGCAAAGCATCTCACACTTCATTGAGCCCATGTGCTGGAGACAACAGACATGATTAGAGTGTAAATCACTCAGAGACAGGGACTGGAAGTCAAATTCTGCAACTTCTAGAGCTCTATCTGCCTATGAGTGGGCACACCATGCTTTGGAAGAGAGGAGGGACCCCACACGTGCCCATGCACACACACACATACTCACATATGTGCATACATATATCCATGTATTCTAAAATTGTGGACATGATTAAACATAAAGGAATCCTACACCTTCAGCCCTAAAAAAAATTTTGAAAATGGAAAAAATGCAAAAGAATGAAATTACCATGGATTTAATAACATAAACAGTTTGTGTTTAACATAATTAATTTATCAGTTTCCACTGAACTATAGAAAGTTTCCATTTCAGGCTAAATCTTCATTTTATTTGTCAGTTTAAGAAATATGTTTGTTACCCTGTCTAAGAGATACACAAATTCTAAACATTATCCTGCATGGTAAAATTTCTAAACTGATAATGGTATGGGAACTAGCTATCAGGAAGAGAAAAAACTACTATGCATCTGCTCAAGAATCATCCCCAAACTTTCTGATAAACTGAAGGCAATAATTTGGCTTTGCTCCTCCTTTTCCTTCCCCGTGACCTTTTATCGCTGTTTAGTCTCTTCAGAATAAAGCAATGACTTCTGGTTTTTTACAATGAGTTAAAACAATTGATGAACAGAGCTGAAACTGTTCAACACATAGATTGTTTGCAGACCTCCAGAGTATTTAGGGGTATTATTTTTATTTTAGAAGTTGCACAGTCCTAGCAAGAACCTTTTCTTTGAATGCCAGGATCCAAGTGAAGAAAAACCCTGAAGGTTTTTGGGTTCAGTTCAGCTGCATTTGAGACATACTTGGGAATGCAGCACCTCTGTATAGGGATGGCAGATGTGTAATTCCCACAGAAAGTCTCTTCCTAAAAAAAGCTAGAAGCCAGGAAGATGTGCCTGGTGATCTCAATTACCATCAGGCCTCTAGGTTTGGGTAAATAAGTTGTGCCTAAATCATGCAGGCAGTCAAAAACTCAGTATTCTCTTTAACTTTTGTGAGAGCACACAGAGTCTTTGGGTGATGAGGAAGAATTACCTGCAAAATTAGCACTAAAGAAAACAACCAACTGCATAAATATCTAGAAGGATGCCACAAAACACAATTACTACTTTTCACATTTTGATCCATCCAATGGAATTTCTAGCTCATATAGCCCCCATACTGTGTATAAGAGTGACAAAGAAAGAACATGACTTAAAATGATCATAACAACTATAATCTAATAAACTGGTTCAAGTGAGGACAATAAATTGTTAATAAGAAATGTTGGGAGAAAAATCAGGCCTCTGCCCATAAATCTTGTCTCTAAAATACAGTTAGATATTAAACTCTATATTGGATTTTTAACTGGAAATTATGTCCCTAGATCATCTTGTAGACATGAAAGAGCACTATATTTTCAGTTAATGGACTGTCTCTTTAGGCTTTTGCATAGAAGGTGTTGTCTGTTTTAACAGCATCTGTCTCTTTGATCATAAAACAAAATATTTAATATTTTTCTTATTCATAGAGAAACCTGAGTCACTAACTGTTAGATATATTTGGTCTCCCAGAAGCGATTCCTTTTTTTCCCCCTTTAGATGTCACTGCCAATAAGCAACAAATGGACTCTTTGGGGTTCTTACCTAAGATCAGGGTGAATCAGGCTCCAGTTTTACTCCACTGAATATTTGATTATTTATTCAAAATGGAACAGCTTCAAAAATATTTTTCTTAAAAATGTTCAAACAAATCATCTTGACATTTCCAATATTTTTTTTTTGGCTGAAACAATTGGTCAAATCTGGTACAAATTTGCAGATAGTTTCCATCAACACGAAAGTGCATTTTTCAGCAAACAAAGAATTCTTCCATAAAAATTGCCTGGCTCTAATCAGGGCTGAGGCAATTTTGCACATGCCAACCAGCAGAAAATTAGGTATTGGATAAGCAAGACTGGCGAGGATCTGGGGTCTACCTAAATCCCCTTGTGGCCTTCATCCAAAGTGATTAGCCCCAGGTCAAACAGAAAGCCTGTAGTGAATCAAGCAAATTAAATCCAACCCTCCTGAGCTATCGGATAATGCACTGGTCCCAAGACCTCCCTTCTCGGAGGCTGGAAGGGAGGAGGTTATTAAATATAAACATGAAGTAACATCCTGCTCTGTGGAGGCCCAAGGCATTGTGTTCTGGAGAAGAGGCAGGGGATTATGTCTGCTCCTCAGCTGGACCTGTTCCAAGGGAGCCCACAGCGATTGATTCTGCCACTGCCAGGAGCTGCCAGTGTCCCTGAGCAGTGTTCTGCAGCTTGGAAGGCCACTAAGGAGGTGTCCTGTTGGACTAAAGGGCACTGAGCTGCAGCACAAAACACTGCTTTAATGTGGACTTGGAATTGTAGAGACTTATGTCCTTTAAAACATTGTAGAACACAGTAATCCTCAGATTTATTTTGATTAGAAATCTGGATACCTTCTTGGCAGTGTTTATTAGATCTTAACGTAGCTCAGTTGGAAAGGCAGATATTTTGCTTTCTCCTCCTCTGAATCACTGACCATTATTTTCTCTGTTAATGAATCTGGACAATTTTAACTGTCAGGTTCTAATGTAACTCTCTGAATAAATTGATTGAATTGAAGCTGAACCCACCTCTGTGTTCAAGCTAAGAATGAGCCTGAACAGAAGTCTCCAGAGTTTCCTAAAACTACAGGGAGTTTATTAGCGGAAAACTGATTTTGAACCACTGAACCTGAAGTGACTGCATAGTTTTGGTTTCATACTGATGTCAAGTCAAAAGAAGATTAAACTCCCACTGCGGCTTAGACGTGACCCAAGGTGAATAAACTTACATTTGAATATTTCAGGGACAGCTATCACTGTCCTTGGAGCTGATTGTTCATTTCTGCTACCTCCTCCTTTCCACACACCTCTTTTTTGTTTTTTGAAGCAGATTGGAGCACCAGCAACTAAAAAATCTTTTTCACTTCTAGGTCTAGTCTCAAATGAGTTGCCTGTGGCAAGCACGGTGACAGGACTTTCAGGAACAGCTGAGGACAGCTTCAAAGTATCACTCTTTATCTCATCTTTTAACACTTTAATTTTCCAATTAGAATATTCATTTTCTAGCATATTGAGTAGATTAAGAAATTAAAATATAATTTTTACTGGCTACAGTGACAGATAATTTCTGTCACATTTGCAAAAAATGGTTAATGTGTTGGCATGGTTACCTTTTTGCTACATTGCTAACCATTAACAGTTTTTGCAAACTAACCAAGTAATCTAGCTGAAGAAAAATATCTTTCTTCTCCCCTTAGTTCTCCCCCATCCCCTTCAAACCAAAGCACTTCCACACAACAACTTTCTGAGACAGTTTTACATTTTGAAATGTCTGAGGCAAACTTAATTCATGTAAATAAAATTTCTTTGTTCCTGAATTTGTCCTGCAGAACTCAATAGATCAATACCACAGAGCAGTGTTGGATTGAAATCCAAGTGCCTTTCTGCTTGGAGAGCAGCACTGACACTTTGGACAGGATTTTGTTTGAAATTAAGACACTTAGGATTAAGTTCGCTTAATATATTAGTATATATTTTTTCATATAGGTTATAGAATGCATATATGTAAAATATATGCTTTTATTTTAGATAAATATTAGATATATAGATAGATATATATATTAGATATAACTATAGATATATATTAGTCTAGTTTGAATACTTTTAGGAAGGCATTCTTTACTGAGAGGGGGGTGAGGCACTGAAACAGGTTGCTCAGAGCATTTGGGAATGCCCCAGCCCTGGCAGTGTTTGAGGCCGGGTTGGATGGGGCTTTGAGCAACCTGTCCAAGGCAGAGGGGTTGGAACTAAGTGATCCAACCCAAGGCACTCCATGGTTTCATTATTCTACTCTACAGTGTTGCAACTATTCTCTAGTAGAGCCTTTAATATTTTCCCTTGGCCACGGTGAGCAGGAAATGAGAACATACAGGTCATGCATCCCACCAGGACCTGACAATATCTGTGTCTGAAGAGGCTGACAGCTTCTCTTTTGAAAAGAGGAATCAACTACTTAAGCAACTTCTAAAATCAATTCTGATTCCTACTCTAAACTGAGGAGCCCTCTCATACCTCAAAGGAGGGCAAGAGGAAGCTTCAGCTGAAGATCAGCCTTCAAGGGGAAATGTTGTGACTCCTGTCTGAGCGCTGCAAGTGGCAAGCATTTCTGAAGAGAAAGGTGAGGCAGGAAACAGTGAAAAGGAGCAATTCCTCCTGTAGCAAGACTTGTTTAAAGGCAGGATAAGATAAAATGACACCAGCTAGATCCATGGCAAGTCTCTGTTTTGAGCTGAGAGGTAGATTTGTAATGGGCTGTCTCAAGCAACAGGTTTTGTGTTGGGATATCTGCAATGCCTTGGCAGTTAGAAACTGCTCTGTCTACCCTTGGAGCAACTGTGTTCAAGGTGTTGGATGTGTTGCACTAAGAGAAAGCTGGGATCAGAGCAAAGCTCCTACTGGTGCTCAGGTTTGGACATGTATTGTGCTGTGGGTGAAATTCTTAACAAAAATTCTCTATTGCCAGGAGGGGCAGATGGGATCTTAAATGCTTGCAGGTCTCCTTGACATCTGTGTCTGGATAATTGGAAGTCTAGTAGGATGAGTTTTGAGCTTCCAAAAGAAACCTACAGGTTTTCTGAGAAAGATCTCAATAGCTTTGACAGCAGTGCGCCCCTGAGCACTGCTCAGAGCCCTCCAGCTGCACCAGGTCCAAAGGAGCCACCTCTGCGTGAGACCCAGAGCTCTCAGATACTTTGCAGTCCTGATCCCCTGACACTTCAAACTGACCAAATAGTACTGAGAAATTGCATTTGTCTCAGGGACTAGGTGAAATCATGTGCCTGTAGTCACACAGGAAATAAATGCCAGAACTCAAAATGTCATCCCCCTTCCCAGCTCCTCAGTACTAAACAATAAGATTTACCACTTTCTGAGGGTGCTTTATGATGTTCTTTGCAGTTGCTTTTGGTTTACTGTCTATCATCTGGAAAGAAATTAGACTCTACTATTTATAATAAGCAATTTAGGACAGTAATTGTTTCTCATATTTTGCCCAGTTCTAAATATAATAATTTTAATGTTCTGATTCTTTGTTATTAAGGAAAGCTTCATCACTCTACTGTTGTTTTAAATAAAGGCTCAGCAAATGTGGATGTAACCCACTATCTGACAAAGAGCAACAGCCTGATTAGGCAGCAATGTCAAATTTAAAACCAGGCAGGGATGTTTGACTTTATATGGGTTTCAGATGCATCTGCATCTCTGGAGAGAAGGGCAAGAGGCCTGGGACTGAGAGCATTAAATCTTTAATTAAAGAACTGCTAACCATGCCTACTACATTTATAAATAACAAAACATTTATCAGAGCTTTTATCTTTTCTTGCAATCATCAGGCTGTACTAGATGTTGACAAAGTCAATGATTTACGCCTCGGATATTTTTTCGTTACCAAATACCAAAGATGCTGTTATCAGTGAAATCTTCTGCAACCTAAATCTTGGGGCTTTTGTTGCTCTGCCTAAGGAATATTGTGAGCCTTTCTCACAAGTCATTTTGGATTATGTTGGCCCAAGAGAAAAGATTAAGGCTGCATAATGAAGTTGCATCCAAATGGAAATGTTGAGTGGTTTTCCTTAAAAGGATTAGTGATTTAAAAAAAGATAAAAAAGAGGAAAAAAAGCACTTTAATGAATGTTTTATTTAATTTTAAAAATTTAAGATACCAGTTGTCAAATACTAGATTTGTTCATTATATTATAATTAAATGTTAGCATTCAAATTTTTTTCATTTCATGGCTAGTGGAAGATTCTGCCATACATACATATATATGTACACATACATGTATGTTAGATATAAAGCCATAGATAAATATACACATACCTATCTTAAAATGGCTGTCATCACATTTTGTGAGCTGCATGGATACAGAGTGTCCTACAACAATTCCAATATTCCATTATTATTATTATGTAGTGCAGTTAATGTTCACCATTACAGTGAGTTTGCCAGTAGTTTGAAATACTGAATACTTATGAAGAAAAATTATGGAATAGTAAATTGTCTGTTTTTCTGTGTGCAACCTTTTTCTCTTTATCAAAACACAGTTCAGACAGGACATTTGCTATTCTGCACTTGTACTCCCTTGCCTTGACAATCCTGTCAAGAGCAAACTCTTGGGCTCATTCAGGAAGTTTCAATGTTTTTAATGCAACCACAATGTGTAGCTGGCCAGATCCTTCAGGGAATGAGAGGGCAGGTAGTATCTGACATGTTTTCCAGATACTTCAACAAGTTTGAAGTTCTTCAGACCCAAGAGCATCCAGTCTGATATGTCCTCAGCTGTTGGTGAAAACAAAAATCTGTTGTAAATTAAAGTACTTTTTTCAATAGCTTTACGTGACTTTGCCGCTGTTCAGACTTCTCTGATGTGAGTGCTCATGTTGAGCTTTAGAGTATACTTTTGTGAATGTTTGTAACTGATTGTTTCATTTGACTTTCATTATATCTGACAGGGAAATAAATGACTGTTTTATCAAAGCCTGTGAATTCAGCATTTTTCCCCAATTTTAAAATAGGCAATAACAAACCAGCTGAGATGTCAAACTAAACTTGCTTTATCCTGATACCATTTTTTTTTTTTGAGAGGGTGGAGTGAGGTGAAGAGAACATGAGTTAGAGTTGATTTTTCTATTTTACACTATGGTAAACTCTCAGTAACCTCTAAGAGAAAAAAAAAAGTGTATTTTCAATTGTACATTCAGAAATTACTGTCTTGGATATATATGAAAAATACAAATGAGCTGCAGAGAAAGGAATATATATCTGGCCTTTCTTATTGCAACTTTGAGTATCCTAGAAAAAGAAAAATTAGTAAGAGTAATGAACAATGAAAAGAGAAAGGGTGGAAAGAGAATTTTCTTGCTAGGCTTTCTAATAATTTCTAACCTTTTGTGTGTTTTTATTTCTCCTTTTCCTTTTTGTGCCTTTCATTTAAGACTGTTTAGTTTAAAGCCACCAGAGCAACAACAGGTATTTTAAAGAAAAGATTGATTTGTAAATACAGTATGCTATGCTTTTTTTTTTTGAGTGAATGACCAATATAAAAGTGAAATCAAATTAATATGATTTGCATTATTGTTTGGAAATATTATTGTCACAGACATATACCCTGTCTTAATCTAAGCACTACGTAGAACAAAAAGAGTTCACTGATCCTTGGAAAAAACTTCCATCATGACAGGACAACAAGCAAAATAAACACTCCTGATATGAAGTTATTGTTATTATATTGATATCTTGAGATGAAGGATAATATGTATCAGGGACAAGAAATATCTCTATACACTGCTTTCCTATTTAACACTGACATTGCTTGTCATTGGAGGACAGATTCATGGAGAAATTCGAAGGATTATAAGGAAATTTTAACTGAGATATTGGACACATTATGAGATGTGAGAAGTCATGAAAATGTTGGTGGGAATGAGGGCTGACCTCTCAGTAGCACTGCAAAAATTACAGGCATGAGAAAAACTTTTAAATTGTTTCTGCTAAAATGAAAGAGATGTAGGGGCCTTGAGAGAATAAATAGCATAATAAGAAGCAAAACAAAGGCTCTTCCTTCAACCAATATATTTTTGTATATCAGTCCTGGCTTCTTGGCCTCAGGCCCTAAGTAAAAAAAATGGTTGAATAGAGTTTCTCTGCTGCACGGGAGAATAAGTGAGCACTAGCACACCGCTCTGATCCCAGCACCAGCTCACACTGACTTTACCAAATTAGGGGCATGGTGCCTGGCCATTGTTCACCCATATGGTTAAATTTCAGAACCATTTTGTTGCAAGCCAACTAAACATTTTCCAGGACAATTCCTGGACATTGTGTGGGAGTTAAACCTGGCCTAGAAAGAATCCTGCATGAGCAGTTTGGATGCAGCCACACTCTTTGGACAGCATGTTTAAGAGTGTGGCTGTGGCAGGATGGTGCCAGCTGGCCCCAGGGCTGGAGAACATTGACCTGGCAGAGGAAGGAGGTCTGCTCTACTTTAGTACCTGCATGCAGCACTTAGGCATGATCACCACCTGCCTAACTCACCCTGGCACACTGAGCATTTGGGGGAGCACTGAGCTCAGTTTAAGGCAAATGGAAAAGTTAGGCAGAAAAACCAAGATTGTCTGCCTCCTTAAGCAACCCCTTGACACACCACCAGAATGCAGGCTAGAAGCACCACATACATGAGTCACCTTACCAAAGGAGCATTGCAGCCCTGAATGCAACCCAATACAGCATTAAGCTGTCTGCTCAGTCTTCCACATTTTCCATGATTACTCTGTAGATTTATCTGTACTATGGTGCCATAGTGGCTTTTATTTCTCCCTCTCTTTTGTAGAATGAAGTATCAAGGAATGCACTAATAACCCAAATAAGAGGTGTCAAGCCTGAGGTATAAGGAGGGGCGGACACACAACACAGAAATACTCTGTGTATTCATCTCTATACTCTGTATCTTTATTCCCAATACTACATTCATAACTGCTTTTCAGATTGTCATGTAACATAATGCACACAATGCCTGAGGGGCTAAGGAAACAGTGTTCCTGAAAGAACATTACTTTGCCAGACAGGTACCCTTGGGGTTGTCTCCCCTTGGTCTTCCGCTCCCTCCACTCTCTCCTTAGACCCAGAACAGTCCTTCTGGGCATCTTAATGTTCTGGATCAACAGGAATGATATCCTATTCCAAACTGGCTCATTTATAGGCAAAAAATTACAGACTTCTGTTGATTTCTCCTTGACTTTCCAGAGGTAAAGGCTATGGAATGACTTAATCATGAGGCCTTGAGAGGAGCATGATGACATTATCACTTATACTTGAAGCAAACTGGGTTCAGAATATTTGGGATTTGTCCACTCTTTTTCATCCTTTGTCTCTCATGTCCCTAGTAAGAGGCCAGCAAGGATCTCTCTGGAATATTTCAAGTCCAGCTCATTCAGTGGGCTAGTTCAAAGACAGAATAGATGCCAAGTGACAGGAGCACCTCAAGCATGTGTCTGAGGAAAAGGTTTAGAAAAACTCCTTATACTTGCTTTCCTTTTGGACATACATTTTAGGGAGTGGTGTGTTTATTGTTTGGGTTTTTTAATTCATGTCAGTTGTGTGAGCTATTCAGACAGACAGACATAAATTCTGACAGACAGACATAGAGTCAGCATAAATTGCTTGACCAGGCTGCAAAATCTCTGCTGGAGGTCTCAGTTCAATGGGCTTCTGTGATAGCAGCAAGGGAGAGGATTTGTAATGGAAGAATTAGCAGAAGTCTGGGGCAGCCACCACCCCAGTCCCTGTTATATCCCTAAAGTGAAACTCTATTTAGTGCTGCTGGTGGATTCTGAAGTACCACTGTGAATCCAGGTCTTCCACAGCTAGCCACTGGATTCTGTCCTTTGCCCACAGCCTAGAGCAGCCAGGGAAGAGCAGTGTTTGTGTTGAACAGCTGCTGCAGCTTTCATGGTTGCTGGGACAACATGTTGTCACTTAACAACCCATAGTTTTGCCTCTGAGTGATCTAATAATAGCTTTTAGTTGCAAAATCTCTCTCTCCACCATTTCTACTGCACACAGGCCTGAGGAGGATCCTGCACTTCTCCTGACAGCTTGAGACACATCCTTGGATCCTGGTTCTTGTTCCAGGCCAGGCCTTTGGGCTTCCTTCAAGACAGCGAATCTTTATAACCTTGGCTCATGAAAGGAATCTACAGGATAAATCCATGTATATGTGTTTTCTGAGAGCAGATTCCTGAAGAAGCAGAGAGGTGCAACATCTGGACCAGGCAGAGAGTTTGTTCAGCAGAGCCCAGCAGACTGCACCAGCTGCCTGGGTGTCTACAAGCTGCCAGATTACAAGAGACCCGTCCAGAAATCTGGCACTGAAAAATCTAGCCCCTTTGTTGTATTTATTGTGTTTACCCAGCTGTTTCTCCCCCTGATGTTGGTCAATAACTACACAAGTTACTCTATGTACAAATATATGACCTGAGCTTATGAGTCTCGTCCTTACCGAGAGTGAAAAAGAGAACTGGTAGCTGGGACACTGGGGCATTCAAGAGCAGAGTACTCATGTGCTTCACTGGAACTGTTTCAAAAGTGTGTAGAAATGGAAGACAGACATCTTAGGAAGCAGAAGTTTAGGTTAAACCTCTCTCTGCATGAATTTTAAATAAATATTTGTCAGCTGGCACTCCTCCTTCTGAACATCTTTCATTTTGAATAAATGCTGAGGAAGAGGAGGAGACTGGCAGAAAAACAGGGGCTGACTGGTAGAAAACACACTTATCAAGGGTGTGGGAAACCAAGGCTGGAAGGCTCATAGATCTAACTGAGTTAAAAAGATGTGAACAGCATTGGCAAGAGCAGCTGAACACTTAAAACCAGATCTCAGTGGGCTGTGAGGGCCAGAGGACAGACTGGCAGCTGGGCAGTGTTTGAAAGAGGTAAATCTTTGAACACCAGAGCAGTGTGCATTTCACAGATGAATTAGAAAAGGGCTGTGGGAGGCTGTAGCAGTGAGAAGAGTGTGAACTGAAGGCACGAAAGTCTGTGTGAGAAATTTTCTTCACTTTAGCTGTTATTTTTATTGCATGTCCTGAATAAAGAGAATTGGGTGAAGAGTATGCTGGAAAAGGAATGAGCACTGAGCGTGGGGAACAGCTGGAGTATTTCTGACATACACTTCTTTTGCTTGCCACCCTCTTTATGGGGCTGTAGGAATGTGGAGGGGAAAAAAGTTTACAGCTTTAATATTTCTTGTGAGCAAAATCCATACAGGATCTGTATTGGAATGTGAGTGCAGAGAACAAAAGGATGTGTCTCTGTGCCAGTGTGTGATTAACTTGAGTGCAAGGTTTGTCTATACTATGATTTAAAGTTGCTGGACTCTTTTCCCTAAGTGTTTGTTATATACAGATGTGCATAAAGCCTTTCCACCCCAAACATTAAATACAACTTTTAGAGGAAAATAGCTATGCCTTTATTTAAACAGTTTGGGGTTTTGTTTTTAAAAGTAAGTATTTATTTAATTTTGTTATTTAGTGTTATAGCAAGAATAAACAAACAGTCTGTTACAAATACTATTCCAGGTACAAGTAGTTTTTTTTCTAGCATATAACCAAATATTTGGCAGAATGAAGACTTGTCCTGCCATGTTTATTTGGGCAATGGAGGTAGAAACATTTCCTTGATATCAGTGGAGATGAGGGGAGCAGAAAAACATTAAACCTTTTGCTCAGACACCTCTGTGGGATAATATGCAAATCATCTTCAAGTCCATGCTGCATCTCAAGGATGTTTACAGCTTGGTTCATGCTGAGACCATCTGCCTCTGTGTCATCAGAGAGGAGATTTGCAGTTGGGTTAGAGACAGGAGAAAGGTGGGCATCGCTCTCAGCCGGGGATGCGGGTGGCGGGAAAATCCAGATTTGGCACAATATCTCTGCTTTCTCCCTGAGTCTGATGTGGGATCACCAGATAGGAGGAAGCCTGGTGCACTGTGAGATGCCTCATGAGGCACAGGGCTTGAGGGATAAGAGCTCTGCCCCAGAGCACTGAAGATATGAAGACCTCATGGTTAAATCCTGTTGTGATGTTCACGGGAGCTGTGAGAGATTCTGGTGAGAAGGAGTTTCTAAATGAAAGACTGAGCTGGCAGCAGAATAGCTTGGTCTCCAATTAGTACAGTTTCTTGAAAGAGAGTCCATCACCAACTTTGCACTGTGGGTCCTCAAGGGTCAGGTATACCACCTCCTAATCAAGCTCACCAGAGCCAGCAAAATGAGTAAATACAAAAAATTCTATCTTCATGAGCAAATTGCAGGTTTCAGTCCTCATCATTGCCATCATAAGGGGATGCTGATCTGAGGAAATGCAGCGATAAGGGCTTAGGCTTGCCACAAAAATTTGGTTGTATTGAATAGTCAGCCCTGCTTTGATGTTTATCACATCACCAGGTATAGAAAGAATTCAAATTACTTCTGTAAGGAAAGATTGTGATCAGCTACAAGAATAAATTCTGTTAGAATTTATTCTGTTTATTCTGTTTATTCTGTTTATTCTGTTCTGTTATACTGTTAGAGCTTTTTTTCATTCACTGTTCTTGAGTATTTTGTGCAGTCAAAGATCTATGAAAAACTAATATCTGTCCAGAAGCCACACTTCATTTGTTCAAGAGAGAAATTTCGTTTAGGGATTAAATTGGTATAATTCTGAAGCACTGAAGCCAATAGTAATTTTGCAGATGATTTGTATGGGAACATGATGAGGTCTTTCCCAAAGACATACTGTTCAATTTTGTGGTAGAATAATCATGGAAAAGACAAATAAAAAAGTTAAAATAATACTCTCCTTAAGTCAAGAAATTAACCCATAACTCTTTGAACAAATCATAGGTCAGATTGCAGAGAGATAATTTTTAAGAGCTAATAATTTAGGAAAGATTTTATAATTTGATTGGCTAACATAAATCTTTTGAACACCAACTATTTGATTTAAATGATCTACTGACAATCTTTTTCCTAGCTCTATAACAGATACACCATCACACAATATAAATAATGATATTTAAATGTAAATGTACAATCATAATATTTATTGGATAACATACTTCCAATACCAACACAGTATTTTAGAATGCAAGTAATAGGATTTGATAAAATAATAGTACAGCAGTTGTGATGTTTTTGTATGGTTAGGAGTACCTTTATTCTCTAATACAATTAATTTTACTCTTTATTTGCTCTTGGGATAAAACATTTATAGTCAGAATTAAAGATTAATATAGGATAATAACACAAAATGGGGGTAAAATATGGTATCAGTTTGTGTAATGGCATGTTACATGCAGCTGTTTTGAATTATATTACCTTTTTATTGATGTGTCCAGAATTTTTTTTACAGCTTAAGCATATGGGGGCTTTTAAACCTACCAAGTATAGCAAATTGCAGATGAATTGGTCCATGAGGATGGTTTTTAAAAAAGTCTCTTAAGGTATATTGTTGAAATTATAACATGAAAAAACCAGAGGTACTGGAGGAAACTTTGACCTACTGGAATTCCATTTAAACTACTGTGACAGTAGTCATATTGTACAGTCAGTCTGTTGCAGCATTTGCTTCTTGATGAAACTTTTACTCAGACTACTTAGACAAAGCTAGAAAATAAATGTATTAACAGCTATTTAATGTAGTTTTCAAACAATAATTCAGGCTTTGTCTTCCATACTAAAAATTATGAATTTTTTACTTGGATTAACTAAAATATACATACAACCCTGCAGTAAAAGTGGGCATTAAAGACAGGATACTGACTGTTAGGTAAATAAAGATGGTTTGGTAACCTTTTCCATAACATTTAGTAGTAAATCAGATGTGTCTTACCTTGATTGTGTCAAAATGGTGGGCTGGCATTAGTTGCACTGAGATGTGGCTGAATTCTTGTACTAATAAAAGCAAATCCTCACATAAGGCATTCTGACTTGCCTTCCAAACTGGAAGCCTGCCCACTAAAATGCTGTAGTTACAGTTATAGAACCATATAATTTACATTAATTGGTTTTCCTTTCTGGATTTTACTGGCTTGCTGCTGTTTTTCTGAAGTTTCATTTTCTACAGGAATTACAGTGTTCTATAATGTAGTACATAAATAAGACATACAATATCAGTAGAAGAAATGCAAAGTTCCAGACATTTATTTTCAGCACAAGTCAAAACTGATTTGTAGAGGGTCACAAACAATCCTTTACTTTACTACCATCCCCTCTTCAGGAAGTCCTGTAGGTGCATTGATATTTGTGTCATCACTATATTGGTTATTGATACCACAGGATTAGGAATTTCTGAGGGTTCCCTTCCCTTATGCACAAGGGTAATAAATTTTTTGAATAAAGGTGAGACCTAAATTAATAAGACTTGAAGCAATTTAATTTTATATTTTTCCATTTTAAAGAAAAATATATGCCTCTTATTTTACAGATGTAGAAGTCTACATTTCACAGGTCATTTTTAAAAATAGAGTAAGGCAATATTTGCTTCTCAACCAGTTTGCATTACTCTGATGCGATAACCCTCAGTAAAAACTATTTTGAACTCCTCTGAAATGTTGCACAGCCAAGTGATACATGATCTAAAACAGGCCAACAAATACAGGGTCATCCTCTTGCTACCAGAGATATGCTAAGCACTGCTTTAATGGCTGATTGCATGACTATCACATTCCATTTGGAAGTCTTTCCAACTGCTGCCAGATTTCCAAACAGACAATAGAAGGAAGAAAGAGACAAAAATTCTGTCTGAAAGGTCCAATAAAAAGCAAGGTAAAAATTACCTGTGGTCAGAGAATGAGCATCAATCTGAAATTTGCTTCAGCTCTGAACAAATAACTCCTGTTTGAAAACACTGGTAGAGATCTGTAGCACTGTAGGAAATAGAGAACCATACTCACTCAATTTGGGTTGAAAGGAACCCTAATGTACAGAAGCTGAATGTTTCTGTCCTGCTGACCTTGATGGTCCAAAAACTCTTGCATAAGACAAATTGGAAAAATGGTCTACACTAGTTATCCCATTTCAACTTCAGGGAAAATCAATTACTGGGAAGGACAGGAAAACCAGAAGCACGAGGATTTATTGTGGCAGAACATAAATCACAAAGGTATGATTCTTGTTATTCTATACGTTATTTGCAAAATCAAGAATCAGAAGAAGTTGCTTTGAAGAGAATATATATTAGGAAAAACCTCTATACATCTTTGGTTTCGAACAGTAGGACTGTGATTTATATTTATTGTTCTGTGACTCCACTTCTGTGCTGTAGCAATACCATTATTTTAAGTCAGTGAAAAACTACAGTGACCAAGGGGCAGAACAAATCTGATGATTGCATGAAGCTTAACAGACTAATGCTCTAAGACATCCATTCTCTTCACCTGCTGAGTTAGGCACAGTGTCAAAAGACACTTGATGGGCATCCTCAGATACTTGAAATATTTGCTGTTTTCCCTAAGCTCAACTTCTACCTAAATTATATCCATGGATGGAGATGTAGCCATCTCTGGATATTTTCATATATCTGATGTACAGGAAATGTCTGATATAGATGGGGTGAAACTAATTTTAAAAGTTATTTTCTCTCTTTGTGGATTATAGAAAAGAATTTAGATTTCTAACCCAGAATAGATGAGAATAAGTGCTTTTAGATATTTAAAGATATGTAAGAAAAGCACTTAATTTTTACTCTAGGTTCTCCCCCTAGAATAGAAAACACAGTACAATTATAGGAGAATGTAAAATTGGCAGTATAATCTACCCAGGCTTTTGTTAATCTAGGCTATCCCACTATGTTCACTATGGAACCTTACTGAGAATTAGATTATTTTCAGATTTATCAAGAAGATTGTTTTTTTAAAAAAAAATTGGGTTTTACTTAGTGTGCAAGTAGATCTTTCTTTGGAATGGAGTGAATGCTTTAAAGGAACACACCTATTTCTGTGTTTATTAGCCATCCCATACCATATCTTCTGAGTGCTGAAGTTCCAGCAGGGTGTGATCCAGGACACGGAGCCTTTCTCAATACAGCTCCTTGGTTTGTTAGCTTTCATATCATATGAGCATATTCACAGCAGGTACAGTACCTCAAGGATATCTGTGCCCCTCCTAGCTATACATGGCAGATAAGAATGACCTGGAAGGCAATGTGGACAGCTAGATTTATGAAGCCCACTATCTGACTGTAAAACATCTGTCTGAGGACCCCGCCAAAAATCGGCTGTTGGCTGGCTGGCTGGCAATTACACCAAACACGCTGTACCTGTGTGTCAAACACAAACCAGCTGCAGGATCACGGTGCTGATTCATCTGCCCAGCACACCACAAGCAGTTCCCTTGACTTATGATGAGACAGAGCTGAGTTGCGTGATGCAGAAACAAGAACAGTAAATCGGCTGCCAGTCAGCCGTGCCTTTAGCTGGAGTGGATATCCTTGGATAACACAAGCACATGTGCTATTGAGCTATTACCTACCCACAGGATCTTCAAAAGGTTGAAGGAAATAAACTACTGAAATTGTCTGCTGTCTTTCACACAGGTAACTGATCAGAAATTAGCTTTTCAAAGGGTCAAGGAAAACATGTGTTTGCAGCAATACTTACAGACATCTGCACCATTTTAATGATAACCATTGCATCTGTTTGTGTTGGCAAACCCAGACAGGTCTTGGTCTGAGCTCTTCTGGATGGCAGTGTAAATCCTGCTGGGTTCTCCACCTCCATGGGATTAGAGGATCACAAATCACAGATCAGAGCAGAGGTCAAAGCCATAGTATTTCAGAGGTCTTAAACTGAGCACCTCAAAATCTCTGCTCCTGAACCCTGTTCAATTATTCTGTGTTAAAAGTTCGGGAAAATGCTTTTTCCACCTTTCTTGTGCTCAAGTGTTAATCAGTTTCTAACTAGAACCTATGAATTAGGTAACCATATTCCACTAGAGCTCAATACAGTAACTCAGCTCAAAAGAGCTGCCAGTGACTCCAGGCAAGGATGAGAATGGAAACCATTAAAACCATACCTTTTATTGCTAAAAGTTGTGGAATAAATATGCAATATAATTATGTCTGTTCTAAAGGAAGCCATCTGTCCAGTTTCTCTTGTACTAAGCCACACTGATGGTGCTCAGAAAATATGTATTGTATTTACACATCATGGGATCCTGGTTATCTTCAAAGGATTTGGGTTTATGCCCTGAAAGTCCTAATCTATAGAACCTTTGCTATTTCCTTTGGGACACAACTCTTCTACTAAACAGAATATGTTATCAGGAAGTTATTTTCCTTTCACTAATCTTCCTCCTAAATTTTACATTTTTTTTTAAACTAGCCTGTATTTTTGGTTTGGTTTGGTTGGGTTTCAGGTTTTTATTACTCTACTAAATAACTCCTATTTCATTAACTATGCTCATCCTTGGAATGGACTCTTCAGCTACTGCTTAGCTATATATGTTGGAATTCTTAATATTTAAAAGGTTAACTTTTCTTTCCCACCCTCCCATTAATTTTCACATTGTGCCTCTTTATACCACCAGGCTAAAGTCAGGGCTGAAACAAGAATTGTTGAAATACCATGAGTATTTACGATGTCTGGAGCTTTCTGAAATACTGTGAGAAAGCCCATTCTTGTGAGACTTCCAGCTCAGTCTTAAGATTCAGATAAGATCAGGATAACAATTCAAACTTTTTAGTGATATTTATCTGCATCTTCAATCCCTATTAAAAAGAAATATATATTACATAGTATATGCATTTTGTCCTCCCATACTTTTTTATCCCATATCCCATTCAGTTGAGTTCAGTGTCCTTTAGCATCATTAATAAATTGAAACAGATCTGGCCTGTTGTTCTTGATTCCAAGATAACAAAACACACAAAAAATTTGTAAGACCATATTCAGACTCAGAAGACATCTCCTTTGGTTTCTGAGGTGATAGGCAAGTCTCCACAGTCCCACCCTGCTTTCCTACTCAGTTCACACTCTTGCACAGCTTCTTCTGCAGCTCAGATGTCTAAACTTCCCCAGCTTAGTAACAGAACAGAGTTTGGCCCACAGAAATCATATCTATCAAATTCTGGCAGAAGACCCACCAAAAAAGATGTTTTTTATAAAAATGCAGCCCAAAATGAGCACCACCACCCAGCATTCTATCTCCCATGTAAGCCAACCTACAGTGAAGAGGTTGTGAACATCTTCCATTCTTCCCCACTGCACACATCTGGATAAGCAATTATGGAAATCAAAATCATGGAAAAAGTCCACATTTTATGCCTGCTTAACCTGTCACATCTCAACATTGTGATGGCTGGCACCATATAAATGTCAGATGCAGCAGACAGTATAGGTGCATTCATGAAAAGCACCTTAGTCTATTGACATTTTGAGGGGAAAAAGCTCCATTTTGGAAGACAAGACTTTCAGGACAACTGACAACTAAATAAAATTGTGTTTCCTCTGTGTTTGCCACCATCACTATGCCAGTCTCCTGTGTGGAGCTTGACTGGTTGCTTTCCCTTTGGCAGTTACAAGCATTCTTTCAAAACTATATACTTTTAGAAACCTGACTGTCTAATGATCTCCTCTATTTATTCTTGGCAACTTCTCTTTGTGCTGAAGAAAAAGGGAAAAAATTAGCATATTAAGTATATTTTTTTGTGTCTTGTTCCATTATAATACATTATACTCTGTCTTAGCTTCCAAAATTGATTGGAACTGTAACATTTTATTCTTATTCAGCTGCTAAAAATTATTAGAAGGACCTAACCTGTGTATACAGTGATACCTTTCCACTAATTTTAATCAAAACAGATTGGTCCTCATAAAGACAATTAACTAAGCAGAAAAACCTGGGTCAAATTTCAGCTGCTTTTTTTTTTTTTTCCAGTGGTACAATATAAATTTATCTGGGCTCAATAGCATCCAACAGATTTTGAATATTAGGTGATGAAGGCAGGACCTCAGAATGCTTGAATGTTCATCTCAGAAAAACACTCACAAATCTGTCTGCCTGGCATATCTGCTCAGTCTATAAAATAACACAAGTAGAAATTTAATGTCAACAATGTTTACATGAGATCTCTGGTATATTGCAACTCTCACTGGATTTATGCAGTTCTTTTTTTGTCTTCTACTTTCCATGCCTTTTCTTTGCCTCCATGTTCAATTTAGGAATTTGCAGCTGGTTTTTGGGTGAAGGCTGATGAGAGGAAGGGGCTTCTTTCTAAGCTTGATCCTCTAAATCTCAGGTCAAACTGTGATCCTCAAATCCATATGAGAAGAAATGTTTCTTTAAAATTCCCATTCATCCTGAGAAAAAGAGGAATTGACCATTTCAACAGAACACTTCTGTTCCTCAGAAACACTTTGGTATAGGCTCTTCATAGGTTATCTTCTTATCATGAGATTAACACACTAATTTTAATGTGCACCGTTCAACTTTGGCATTAACTTCTGTCTAAGGTCCAAAACCAATTTATGGCCAAAAAAAGCCCTTTGTAGTTCATCTCCACAAGAAGCACATGGTTTAAATACCAAGTCTTTTTTAAAGGTGATTTTTCTCATATGTGCAAAAGCATGGCTTGGACTACATCTACAGAGAACAATTTGGATCCTGTTAATAATGAAGAAAACACAAAAAAGGTGCTTCAACTGTAAAGAAATAATTGGTTTCTCAATAAGAAAAATGATGCAGACACATCATGCACACTCCTCCAAAGTGTGGATAGATCCTTTATTCACCAGCCTGACATGAAGCTTCCATGTCATGCTGCTGCTTTGTCTTGGTTTCATCTTTCCACTCCTCATCCTCCATTTTTGGACACAAAACAGCCCATCCAGTACTGTTGGAGACAAGGGCTTGACCCAGATGACAGAAGTCATTCAGACTCCTGCTGGAGACTGCTACAAAGGACTTCAGAGGAGCAGGAGCATTAATAGGTCACTTCTGGTGGGACAGTGAAAGCTTAGGAAATTTAAAAGGGTTTGCAGTTTCCAGAAATGAATTCCCTTTGTCATAAATCATTCAATGACATAGACACAGGTCCTGATTTAAAGGATGGTTTCATTTGTCTAGGGTTGCCAGTGTGTCTTTACTCAAAGATGAAAATTTATCTGGTTTTGTACTAATTCAGAACAAATACTCTAAACAGGGACAGTCCTTCCACAGCTGTGATAAAAGCTATGTAAAATATTACATAGGAGAAATTGCAAGGGTACCTGCAGAGATCAAAAGCTAATTAGTAATCTAGCAATCAATTAGTTAATCACTATTATCTGTGTGAGAAAGGTGTCTAAAGTCCTCTGTCAGACCTAAAATATACTGGGCTATGCATATTTTTAAGGACATGAGTAAACACAGTCCACGGTCCAAAGAAAAAACACAAAATTATGTATATAAAGTAATTTTAAGGAAAAAGAGATTAATTATAGGGATAGAAAAATCCCCAGGCACAGTGGGGAAAGCATTTAATATTTAGTTGTTCTGATTGATTGCATGCCCATGGGTGAGCTAGCTCTGTGCAGCTTAGCCAGTCAGGACAGGTCAGCTACAAGTGAAGGAGCAAATCACAAGCACATGTATGTTCACCAAAATGGGCACTAATGTTGGGTGTCATACAGAATTCCTAGTATTCCAATGAAATCATAATTAGAAAAATGTATTCATTTGATTTCACTAATTTTCTGGCATACCTTTGTGCCAGAGCACTACCTTTGAAATGCTTTGTCATTATTCAGAATTGTCTTTTCCTTCATCCACAAGTGAATTGACACCATCTTGGTATCAGCTGATCATCTTCTGATCTGCTGAACAAATCAGCAGTTTGAAATTATCAGCCAATATTCTTTTACCTGATTTCCAAATAGGAGCAGTGAGCTGGATATGCCATAAGGGGATTCTTTTTCTATTCAGGAGTCTTGTGCAGGGATGACTTCTACATAGGATACACAGTTCTTTAGCAGAGACTGAAAATAACAATTCCTCAGGAGAAAAAAACTCTATTTCTGCTTTTACAATTTTAAAGTGTAGCTTCATGTTTCACAGTTTACCTTTATTCCAAAACCTCTATTTCACATGCTTCAGTTTAAGGATAATTAAGTAAAGGTCTACAGTATGGAACCACTCAATAATTGAATACACACATTAAGTTCTGTCTGATGGGCCTTCAAATGTAACCCACACATCAAATTCTACATAAAGTTCAAATGCACACCTTAAATTCTGATTACATAAAACTTTGTATATGTGCCCATATGTATTGGGTACACAGAGTAAAGCATTTCTAATATATGGATGCCTATCCTCTACTCAGAAACTTCCATATAAAACAGGGCAATAGCAAAGGCTCTGAAGGGTTTCTTGGACACTTGCTCTTCTTCCCCACTAGGATATAGAATTCTCTGTTGGAATGGGATTAAAAAAATAAAAAGTATAGTTGATATATTATTTATATTGTGCATGTAGAACTGATTGTAGCAAAATTGTTATCAAAGAGGAAGGGATTGCAGGTTTGGTTTTTGGTTTTTTTTTGTTTGTTTTTTTTGTGGGTTTTTTTTTGTTTGTTTGTTTGGTTTTTTTTTGTTTTGTTTTGTTTGTTTTTTGGTTTTTTTTTTGTTTTGTTTTGTTTTGTTTTGTTTTGTTTTGTTGTTTTGTTTTTGTTTTTTTATAAAAAAAGCACTCAGATTCCAGACTCAATTAATCATCTCTGGAAGTTCATGCAGCAGCCAGATACACACAAATGAATGTGCTCTGTCCTCTGGTCTCCTGTGGCTCTTCCTGGCTCCTTTATGTGCCTGGGCTCTGACAGGAACAGCCTTGGCAGGTCCTTGATGAAAATGCAGTCTTAAAGGAAGCTTAGACCTGGTTCATTACTAGCCTTGAAAGAAAGAAAGAAGTTACATCTGGAAATTGCAGAAAGGCTGTAATTCACACTGCAGATAAAGCTGGATGTATAACATAAATAGAATTGGAAAGCTTGTGTTGTTTCAACAGATTGGTCTGTTAATGTATGGCCTGGTGTAGCCAGCTGTATATAAATATCTATATACACACATGTATACACACAGATATGTATATACTTGTAGACATTACAAATCTTAGAATGACAGAGTCAGTCTTGGAAATAAAATTCAAATTAAAAAGACACACTTTTGTCCAGCTTCTCACTGTAAAATATAAAAAAGAATCTTCTAAAGTAATAAGTCTTTCCCTGTTACTTATTAGTAACTATATCATTTTATCATTATTTCCCTTTTTTCACTACATAAATGTCCTCATTAGATATTGACTCTAATAATGTTTGGAAGCCTGGAAGGAGAAATTTCTGACCTTGAGGAACTGAGAGTTCCAGGAAGATTATTAAATTTTGAGAACAAAATCATTTACAAAGTAATGTTATGGCTGTGTGTAAAATGTTCTTTTATAGTCCATGTGAACACTAACACCTCATTTGCCAGCACAGTCCCTGAAATCTGCTTTAACTGTAAAGAAATAAAAGCCATACCAGACCCTGCAAAGCCAGAACTTAACTCACCATACAAATGTGTGATTAAATATAAAAACTTACAAAAAGTTTCCCAATGAAACATGAATGTGTAGATCTTGATACTGAAAGTTTAATAAGCATTTAAAATCTGCTTTGTATGAACTGGTAGGAAATGCTCACTTTAGGCTTAATCACTTTTCTCTAATTAAATTTTCCATCATTTATAGCAGATGAAGGTCCCTTGCTGACTGTCCTTTACTGTGTGATCATGCCCTACCTTGTACCTATCCTTGTATCATACTTTTGAATTATCCAACTGTTAAACTATTTGTCAAAATGTTTCTGGCTTGGTACATAGACTTTTTCTGTTTCTTGCTTTACATTGGTTTGTAGTTTCTCTGTACATAAATACATCAACCTGCATTAAAAACAGAGCCTTTATCTACACAAGTTGCTTGGGGAGTAGCCTTCCCTGGTGCATTGGACAAGAAAAAGCATTGTTTCCTCTTTGATTTAAAGATTTGATTTATA
Organism: Dicaeum eximium; assembly: GCA_013396995.1. NCBI lineage: Eukaryota > Metazoa > Chordata > Aves > Passeriformes > Dicaeidae > Dicaeum > Dicaeum eximium. Next base: position 240,740 of record VWZP01007621.1, on the reverse strand, counting down.
AAGGTTTACTTTTAAAGCTTCTGTTTCAAATGTGCTAACTCCAGAGTTTTTATATATTACCCAGATTTACTTATCCATGTTTACAGTCTGATTTATAAACTGCATGCCTTCTGTCTCACCAGGAATCTTTGATTTAGTACAACACATTAAAAGTAAGTTTTTCAGTAGTTCAGTATTTAACTGAATTCAGAGAAATTACAAATGAGTGAATGTGTAGTTCTTGTTTCTGTTCCTATTTGGTTTTCTCTTTTAGAATTTTTATATAGCAGAATATACAAAAAAAAAATCACTGTGAGAATGAGGGAGTTTCAAAAAGTAAAGTTAACCAAAAGCCCTCCAGTAATTAGAGTTTCTGGGTTTTGAATGTCAGTAAAAACAGGCTTCTAAATCACCTAAATACATTGGAAAATGCTACTTTTTACCTCCGCAGTTCAATAAAGCCTTTTTCTGTGTATTCAAACAGATGCACTCTCTGAGCTTCCAATTTGCTTCTGAACCATCAATATTTTGCAGATGGTTTCTACAACTGGGGTTTTATGCACACCCTTAATTCTCATTATTGGCATAAAAGTTTCCTGACAGAGATGTCTGGGATGTACATTTCTGTTAAGTGGTTTAGAACTGCCCAGAGCAGAGGTAATACCATATTCTCTGTTTTCTGCCTACTAACACAAAGGTACAAACACAGTTACTCAGAACATTAATTATCTACAATTGTCTATTTCTCTTTCTGTTTACTAAATAGAAACTTCAAATCTTTAGGATCTGCTTACAGTTTGATATGTTTTGTAATAAGAATGGCTATACCAGCTTTTGGGGAGTAGATCTTTCATTAACCCCATATGAGAATTCTTATTCCACAACATTAATTCATTTTTAGGTCACTGATATGTGAATAGAAAAAAAGCCATAACAAAACAAAGCCATAAGAAAACAGTTCCATTCTTATATGAGCTATGCTGGGATTATAAAACAAAAATTCATTGTGTTCCTGTTCTGCCCACCCTTGTGATGCATTTGCAGACAATCTGAGTGGGAATGTGTGGCCAGGGCAACTGTACAGATAACCAGATGAGATAATTTTGTTGTAGACAGGAGCAAAGAACCAGACAATCAGAGAATCATTTAGGCTGGAAAAACTAGATGATCCTTAAGGTCTCTTCCAATCCAAACCATTCTGTGATAGTTCTGTGATGATTCTATGACTTTAGGAATCATAACTTAGTTTTGAAGGTCAGTAATGAAATTTTTGGGAAAAAAAAAATTGATTCAGAAATCTTTGTTTCATGCAACATTTATTAAAAACTATAATAGGTGTAGGAAATATTAAACTTGAAAAAATGCTTGTGGTTTTAAATAACATTGTTTTGACTAAAAATGCATCATAAAATCTATTTTAACCAGGTTTTGCAATTGATCAGTGATCAGTTTTCTTTCCAGCTTCACTTGAATAGCAGATCTTTCTAATCACAGAATCTTAGAATGGTTTGTGTAGGATCTCTTTGTTTCTAAATCAGACCCTGTCCTTGCCATTATACTGAATACTGATGAGAGCAGAAAGACAATAGAAGCTGTCACTTCAGCAATGACCACACACCCCATATCCTATTTAGAGTTTTTCTCTTGGAGATGAACGTGTTTAAATACTCTGGAGCTGAAAACTGCTGTGTGGATAAGAAATATTGATAAAACACGTTTTCCACCACATGATATAAGCTAAATAAATGATAATTTGCTTTGTTACACAGAGGTACAGAGGCCTCAGGTATTCTTCCAATGCAGCCACACACTGGATCAGATCAATGATTGTGCTCTTTGCCATGTGCAGATATTTAAAGAACATGAGACCTGTTTATATATGAAAGTTACTTGAACCAATTTTGTGCTTTTTAATGTGCAGTCATCAAAAACGAGTATGGTTACAGTACAGCTATAACAAGAAAATTCAGCCCTTCAGAGGCAGAGAGGAGATCGTGAGAACACATCCCCATCTAGCGGCGTTCCCCAGGCCTGGAACACCTGGAGCCATTGGGAAGGAAATTCGGGAATGGGAGCAGTGACATCGCAGGGCAGATTACATTAACAACGCCACTGCAGCCACGCTGAGGCGACTGGCAGGAGTTTCATGTGTAAGCAAAACCCGTCTTAAAGAAAGGGAAAATCCCATGATAAAACTCTGCATTACAACTGTGCACCTGACCTTCCAGGTGCTGCTCCAATTCAGCCCAGAAACTGGGAATTTTACAAACTCAACTCTCACGTCCCACTGTTCTCATACTGAAGTATTTTGATAGTTTTCCACAGACTCAATCATTATTTCATTTCATGGAAAAAAAGAAAAAAAGGTAGATTTCCTCAAAATTTCAGATATCACCATTTAGAGAAACTGGCCCGTCTCGCTCTTAGAATGATAACAATTATTAGGAACTCAAAAGAATATTGGTTTAAGAACATGGTAAATTAAATTATATTAAATATCAGAGTGCTTTATTGCAAAATATTCAAATTATGAATACAAAAAATAAAGGAAGATACAGTCCATTCAGACCTGGGTTCTGACACTGCTTCATCTCCTTGAAACATCATATTGATCCAACAAGGCATTCCCATAGATGCTTTCTGCAATGGGAAGCAAACAGGAGAAAGAGGAATGGTTTCCTGATTTCCTGTACCCCCAGCTTGGTAGGTGGAAAACAAGACCACAGAATTGAAGGAATTTTTTTTATTTTTCCACAGTGTAAGTGAAACTAAAATTTGCCCTTTGGTACCAGAAATTATCCTTAGCGATTTCCCTTTAAAGAGCTAAGTTCATGTAGACACTACGGACCTCTGCATACACACCAAGAAAGAATTTTCTACTTCAGAAAAATTTTGGTGGGTTTTTATAGTTCATGGACCCCTTTGCAGGATTAAGAAAAATTAAAAGTTAAGAATATTATGTTCTTTTCTTGTTTCTGTTAGCCCTGCTGAGTTCCTTGTTCATGTGCTCTTCATTAGTCTTTACGGCGTGATCTTCTTTCAAAATGAGCATTTCTACACAGTCAGCCCTTCAATGGACACTTCAATATACACTTTATGGCTTTAAAGTGTATATGTTCTCCACAGAACTACATTAAAGGTAAACAACCCACTCCATGCAAACTGAAATTATTTTCCTGAATGTGTTGCATTACATGCAGTAATTTAGACATTTTCTACTTTAACATCTTTAATAAGCATCAATACCAACTTTTAAGGACAGGGAAGGAATTTTCTTGTCCAAAGAAATTTTTTTTCTGCCTGGGAAATAATTGTCTTAGCCAGTTTGATCCAATGGCCTAAGCACAGACTTTCTGGGATTCAAAATCTGAATTCCAATAGTAACAACAAGTCATTATTTACAGTGCTGCTGGAGCTGTGCACCAAATTTAATAAGCTTGACAACTCTGAGCTTACTTGTTCAGTAACACTGGAGACACTTTTCTGCCAAACTGTGTAATCCACCCTCAGCAACGTGACCATAAACAATTGCCAGTAAATTATTTCAGGTTGGGTTTCATTGCTGGCAGGCATCACTCCTCAGTGCCAGAAACTAAAAGCCTGAGCTCCTCGGAGCCATCAGAACTTTTTGTTGTTTCTATGGGTTCATGATATTATCTAGAAGCTCTTATCCTGAAGTATATCACAGACTTTATAACTGTACCTCTTTTTTTCAGAATACAGACAGTAAAGCCATATACGGAGCCGTAGCTTAAATTAATTTACTATGCAAAGTAATGCAGCAGTAAGGAAGGGAAGCTTTGAAAGGGTATTTGGAAAAAGCTGGATAGACCCAGAAAAATTTGAGAGTGGTGGTTTGCTGTTATGCAACGATGCAACTGGATGTGAATTTTCATAATCTTGTGCCAGCAGTCGATTCTGCTGTCAGGACATGGAAGTGACAGGAGAGGGCAGCAGAACACAGCCATGACCCCGGAGCTGCAGCAAATGTGAGGGTTTTTAAACGAGCTATTTGTATGCTTGGAGGATTTGCAGTATTCTGATTCATTCTGGCCATGCCTGTGCCCGACTGAAGAAAGTGTTTAATCGTAGCTATTAAGTTGTGAGTTGAAAGCCAAGAAAGATACAAAGCTCTCTGAAGAAATCTAAATTCAACATTTGATAAGAAAATTCTACTAACTGCATATATCCTTTATTTCATTTAATTAAATGAGACACAGGCTCGGGTTTTCAGAAGAGGTACTAAATTCTGTACCCTATTCAGTATTTTTTGACTCTGAGGAGAATGCATCTTGGTTTACTTTGGGAGAATATTTTAACACTCCTTGTCCTGATTTTGGCCAGAATAGAGTTAATTTTCTTCTAGTACCTGGCACACTGCTGTGTTTTGAATTTAGGATGATAACAATATTGATAACACACTGATATTTTAGTTGTTGCTGAGCAGAGCTTGCAGAGAACCAAGGCTTTTTCTACTCCTCACCCCAACAATGAGGCTGGGGGTGCATAAGCAGCTGTGAGGGGACACAGCAGACACAGCTGACCCCAACTGATCCAGGGCATATCCCAGACCATACAGAGTCATGCTCAGCATTTAAACCAGGGGGAACATGGGCCAGAGGCTGCTGCTCAGGAAATATTGGGCATCAGTCAGTTGGTGGTGTGTAATTGCTTTTGATTTGCATCACTTATTTTTCTTGGGACTTACTTCTCTTTTTTTATATTTTCCTTTTTAATTTATTAATAATATTTCTGTTATTTTTGTACTTATTACAATATTTTATTTCAACCCACCTGTCTTCTCACTTTTACTACTCTGATTTTCTCTCCCATCCCATCCTGAGGAGTGAGCAAGGGGCTGTGGGGAGCTCCTAGTAGCCCACTGGGGTTAAAACATGAAGTCAATATTTTGAACTTTATTGTCACTGTCATTCCCTGTTCTTCAGATTACTTTTTATTTGTGTGCATTTTCCCCATGCCAGATGAAACCCCTGCATGTCCATCCTGGAATCCATTGGGGTGCCCTTTGATTCCCTGCTCATGCAGAAGGGAGACAATCTCAAGGCCTCTGGGTTCTGCTGTGTGGCAACGTGAGCTGAGGTCCTGCTGCAGGGGCTGCATGTGCCAAGCTCAGTTTGGGCACTGTCACTGCTATTTGAGATCAATACTGACCCTTCTGTCACTGTGTGCCACTGGCACACCTATTGCATAGACATGGCCAATAAATTTCTCCTGTAAACTCTGGTATCTGAATTGGTTCATATTTATTTTACTGATGAACTAGAGACTTACTGTACTGGATGTTTGGATTTAATCACAAGTCCTCAAGTCACTAAATCAATAAATTATTCCTGGTCAGCTCAAGTGTCTTTTTGACTGAGACTGCTGCTTTCCAAATCCACCAAAAAGCCCAAATCCATGATCACAGCTACAGCCCCTGTCCAGATTCCCTATCAGATGTAATTCACTCAGTCTGTGTGCCTGGAGAGCACCCCACAGCCCAGGTTTCTTTACCTCAGTGCCAAATTTTATTGCCAGTTGGAAATGCCTGGAGACAGAAATTCCCTGGATGTTCTCAGAACAAGGAAAGGAGAAGCAGCAGCTGTGTGACCATGGTCTCTTCCTCTGTGCACCTCACATCCCATGGTGAGGGCAGAAAGGGCATCTTTGCCATCCATTAAACTCTTGGCCTCACTGCAAATGTGCTCAGCTCCAGTCCTACTGTCATGGTGCTGCCAGGTGAAAGCAATGTTTGCACTGCAAGCAGAACTTTTCTGCTTCATATCACACTGAATTCCCAGCCACAATTAAATAATGCTGTGCCCTGATTGTTAACTGCTCAGCCCATATAGTCATGATGGGATGAGGAAAATCAGCATAGACGAAGCAAAATTACCAGTTTCCAGAAATGTTAACAGCCCACTTTGGCCCTTGGATCAGGCACATCCTTCCTTGGAACACAACCAGGAAGGAGATCATGACTAAAGAGATTCACATTGTGGACTCAATCTTCCAAAGATCCAAGGAGTTTACTAAATGATTGCTAAAACTGAGGATGACAGAGCATGATTCATACACATAATGACTTCTGTCCTTTGGGATCTCAGTTGTGTCATTAATGGATTCCCAGACATGTGATTTTTAATTACCTCAAAAGGCAAGATATGCCAGCATGTTACCCAGTTCCCTCAGGCCAAATTGCTTTGATGTGCAGCAGTGAATTTTCAATGCCTCTTCTGAGCAGGATTTTGAGAGTGTGGCAGCTTCATGGACTGAAACTCATCACTCTTAAATGAGAACTCTCCTAAACTAATAAAGCTACCAGACAGTAGATAGAGGAAGTCCTGTGAAAACCCTGTAGAAACTATACCTCACTAGTGCTGTGATAAAATTGCTCCTTATTTCTCATAGAATTTGAAGCACCTGAAGTAGAAATTCAGCACACCTTTCAGCTCTATAGAAATATATTTTGAAGGAGTAGAAAACATCTCCATTTTTCAGACACACAATCAGTACCAGCCAACACTGCCTAACTTTATTCCAGCTCATTGAGGAAGAAAGAGTTTAGTCCAGTGCTGACTTTGTAAGAGGTGTGTTGCTATAGGTAGGAGCAGACAGACTTATAGAAATGACAGAGATGCTGAAGGAGTAAAAGGATGAGGATTCTTCCCCAAAAGAGTTAGTCAAGACATTGTGATAACTAATATAATTGAGTCTCCTTTTTACCTAAGTATAATCCTTTGACATGGGATATTTTCATTTTGGCCTTATGAGACAGAAGTAACACTCTTTTACTAGCTGCTAGTATTGGTCACTTTAGATGACTTATTCACATGGCTGAATAGACTTTGTTTTTTTGGGGCTTTTGTTGTTGTTGTTGTTGTTTGTTTTGTTTTGTTTTGTTTTGTTTTGTTTTGTTTTCTCAGACAAAGTCTAAAGTCAAACTTAGCTTTGGTAGATTACCTGAATATAAAACAATGTGGTACTTGATAGAAGAATTTATCAAGAAATAAAACCTTGGGCTGGGGAGTCCTAGAGTTGTGTGTTCTCCTTTCCTCCTCTGATGAAGCCAAGGAGACATGAGTTCAACAGGGTGGTAACTGGTCCCTCCAGCCTTTACATTTATTTAAACAGTCAGGTGAATGGGTCTGTTCCCAAAGTTTCTGAAGCAGAGGGGAAATGTCTCTGAGGTCTTCAGGATATCACTCAGCCGTCCATGGCAGACATAACTGTCCTACCATTCTTACCCTGTCAGTGTTTCTGGAATAATAAAGCAGGTCCTTTTTCCACTCTTTTTCTATATTTCCAGATGTTAACATTATGTTTTCACTTCTTGTAGCCACTGCAGAATGGAGTCTGATGAATGAGTTATGTCTTTGGTGCCAGCTGACATCCAGCTGAACTTGCTACCAGAATTTTAACAACATGGTCAGCAGCAGCAGGATGCTGGTATTGATTTTGCAGCAGTTTTAGTTTCAAATGTTTAATTAGAACATTTAGTTAGTCATTTCTCTGTCCATGGCAACAGCAAGAAGCAAGATTCAAAATCTCACATGCTTCTAAAGACAAAACAAAACAAAAAACCCTCAGATTACTAAAAAGCAGCAGATTTGTGTTCATGTTAAAAATTACTGAAAACCAGGTTGTTGCTGTAGTGCCTCATACTGTACAACTTATTTAGAAGCAGCTTTTGGTCCTGGTTCAGGGAAAGATTTTCTCTTTAGAAAATCATGTACCTCTAGAGGGGACAATAGCTGGGACAATCCCTGTACAGCACCACTCTCCCAGTTAAGCCAAGGTCCAGCATCAATTTAACATTTCCATGTCACTGCCTTTTCCAGATTACTGTTTCTTGGCATAGAGAAGTACATGGAAAACAAGAGACCTAAGGTCTCAGAATGAAGAGAGGAAGGCAGAAATACTGTCAAAATCTTCTCTTTTTTTTCCCCATTTCACTAAATCAATCTCTCCAACAGCCTGGTTCTTTGCTTCATTAGCTAAATGACTGTTAAGAAAAATCTGATTTGTATTTGTGAAGTTGCTTCTCCCTCATCTGTAGATCTTCAAATACATTTCAGACACTCAAGTGCTATGTATAAGAGCAGACAAGGATTATAAATTATTGTTTTGAGACCAGACAATTTTAATTGGTTAGCTTGAAGTGGAACATGAAACTTGAGTGATCAGGGAGGCCGTAACATAAACCCAGGAGTACCTGAGAGAAATGAGGGTTGTCTTGTCTTTGTAAACTATTTTTCAAGGGTCTGTAGCTTTGTGGGGCTCACAGCTCATCATCAATCTAAGGACATGGGAAAAGACTCAGGCTGGTTGTCAGAAAAAAAAAAAAGAAATTGCAGAAAGAAAAATTTGTCTCCTAACTTATCCTGTGTATTTGCAATGCCAACATTTCCCCACATTGCTCTGAGGAGCTGTTTGTGTTCTGCTGGAGTAAAACCTGTAAACCTCTGGGAAAAGGGGGATCTCAGTGTCCCAGCTGCAGGATGGAGAACAGAGGGTGAATGCCTCTCTTGGCTTTTGTTTGGCCAATAGTTAGTTAAAGTTACATTTATTCATGTTTCTTCCTCTCCTTCTATGCTTCCTCCATGGAGTATTTACTTCTGTTAGCAGCTCACTCAGGTGACTATTGGTGTCTTTTCTCATGGATTCTCAAAATTATGGGTTGAATTGTGATTTAGACATTGTTCTATAGACTACTGCATGTGCTGAAACAACAGAGAAAGAGAAAATATCATAGATATTCATTAATATTTGTTGGTTGCTCAGTAGGACTTTGTTTATCACAAAGCTAAAAAAATAAACTAGACAGGATGTTTACCTCAGTTAGCAGTCACAAATCAAACATCACCTCCTCAAGAACAGAGCAAACCTGTTGCAATTAACTACTAAGCCTGTGAGACTGTGGGCTTTGATAATTTAATAATGATTCTGAGGTGAATAACTTCGCTAGAGTAAATTTTCCTTTTGTAAAACACTAACTACACAACATCTTTCTGATTTAATAGTATTTGAATTAACTGGTTCTACAGCCAAAGATGATCTGCTATATTGTAATATAATCTTTCAGAAAGAAGAAAATGAGTGATTGCAGTTTTATTTTCTCTGAGTTCTATGAGGAGGCTTTATGGTTCAAATTAAAGAATTATTTGACTTCAGTTTTCAGCAATGTAATTTCATGATAATTAGTATTAATGATTGTCATTTTAAAAGCAAACAGGATAAAACCCTTTCAGATATCTTTAGTAAAGTTCTCTTCTTCTTTAATAACTACATTAACATTATAAGTAGACCTGGCTCTTAAAGCATAGTGGAAAAGGTCAAGGCAAGCAATGGGAAAATGGAGAAACATTGGCTCCAGCACCTTTTATTATGGCCCCATAGAAACTAGAGAGATGATGTTACTTGAGTCCCCTTCTGAGACCCAAGTGGAAAGGTGTCAAAAGAGGAATCTCCTGAGGTGGGTCAATGTTATTATCAGTACAATGGTTGGAATTGCCTGTTTAAACCAGAGGTGAAAATGGGCATCAGCAGAGGAAAACAGAGGCAAGCTCAAGAGAAATCTATATATAATTGAGGGCCCCAGAAGTTACAGGGATCTCAAAGCAGTCAGCTAGCACAGGGCAGAGATTCAGACACCTTTTACCTGTGATCTCATCTCTTAGCTAAGCCAGTAGCAAAGTGTTTGAAAATAGAATGCAGTAGGGACTGTGGTCCAGTCTGTTCTGAACCACACATGCAGAAAACCCAGAACAACTTCAGTGACTTTTACTTCTGTAGTGGTGGCATTTAGACAGCATTAGTCTTTAGGAGTAAGAATAAAGTGTGATTTCTTGTGAGAGATTACAGACAAAATTGAAAGCTGAAAGATGATTTTACATCAGGGAAAAAAAGCAATAACTGAAGTAAAATAAAATGAGACACTTAAGTGGAATCAATCAAGCAACAGTAAAATATTAATGGAGACTGAATTTTGTGTGGGTTTGGCTGAGAAAGTTCAATTAAGAAAAGGTTAATGAATTTTTGGGTGCTGTTTTCTAACACACATTATCCATGCTAGGACAGCAGGGCTGATCTGAAATTGTGAAGAAAGCCTCTCATAATAGCTTTTTTTATATTTGAAGAATTAAAATCTTCAGTCTTAGACCAATAATAGTCTTCTGAGGTGAGCACAAATTACTGGCATAAGAAGGCCAGAGTGTGGTTGTTCAGAGCATGTAATACAGAAAGAAGAACCATTCATTCATATATCCTCATTAGAATTCTTCCTGAGAATGGATTTGGCTCCAGATTTTCAGACAAGTCATTTTGGGTTGTAGTATCCCATTGGTACATCAGTTTTCTATTCCTAGTAGTGCATATAACTTCCATGTGCATTTAGACAGAGAAATTTTGAAGGCAAAAGCAGGACTTGGATTCTGGCTGACATTTAGGAACAGTGTGTACTTTTGACTTTGAACAATAAATAGTCTTGACAACCTGGATGTCACTGAGGTAATGCACAGTCTGAGGCAGAGACTGCTGAAGCATTTATAACAAGAACAGGCAGTAGAGGGAAGAATATAGGTGCAGATATGATCCTTCTTCTGCCATTAGTACATTCTTCCAGCCCAGCAGAAGAAGAATGAAAAATCATTAAGGGAACAGCCTGGTGGTTGAATATCAGCCTACAGATAAACTTCAAGCTCTTGTGACTTAATTTTCAGCATATAATTTAAATGTCCCATTCAAAACCACAGATATGAGGCAGCAAATCAAGACAAGCAATTCAGAGTAAATCCAGACTCTGGAGCAATCCAGCTCAGTTCTGCCTTCAACCTCTAAGCTTCCTTTCAAATGTCCAGCCTTCCCTTGGCTCATTACTTCCCTACCTTTCTGCAGCTGCAGCCCCTCCAGAGAACCTGCTCTTTTCTCTCCATAACCCTTGCCCATGTGTTAATTCTAGTTAATTTGAAGTCTTTTGCAATCTACTGAAAAAAAAAATTACTGGGCATTGAATGCAAGTTCTGAGAAATATGAGCATTTTGTGGTAAATTGCTGCAAAACCATAGTGATTGCTGTAGTGTTCAAGGAATGACAGAAACAGCGAAAAAAAGTAGTAAGTATTCTGAGTGAACAGAGGGAGATGTGACAAATAAAATAACATAGAGAAATTCCAAAGGCCACTAAATGACAGCACTTCTGACTGACTATAAATCAAGAAAATATTTTCAGACATCTTAGATAGGTAGATTGTTGCACCAAGAAATTCTGGGACAGCAGAATAGTATCAGCAGTCGGTGAGCTGCTCAATCTGTCATGAGTTAATTTTCAGTTTCCAGGATACATTTTAGTCAGGACAGTAGATATGAAAGCCTCCAGATCCATGCTAGCTCTATTGGAATGGATTGAATGTCATTGTGTGCAGGGCTGTGATATATATATATATATATATATTTTTTTTTTTTTTTTTTTTGTAGCTTCAGGCAGTGTTTTATGTTTTGAAGCAGTGATCTTTAAAGCAAAGTTCACATCCAATGATCTATGGGCAAAATATTACAAGTGAGACTGTCTGAATTGCTAGTTACCTTGAGACAGGAAATTAGTTTGAATTGAGGCTAACTAGGAAAGTATATTTTCATCTGTTTGCTCACTAAAGCAAGATTTTAAGATGCATCCAAACGTAAGTTCCTTGAAATTATAAAACTGACATGGGACACAACTGCTCCTTTTGCAAGTAGAATATTTCACTTTTCGCTGATATAGTATTAAAATGTTGTTTCTCTATAGATATAGAACCATCTTTTTAGAAGTGAGATATTGCAGGAGCTGTGTCACACCTGTGATAAAAGGAGGGTTTGCTGGCAGGGCTGCTCATTTCCCACCTTTCACCAGTACTCCATTCATGCCTTCTAATGCAGAGGCGAGATGGGGTTTTTTTATCAAGCCTCCTACACTTCTATTTCATAGAAAGCAATTGGATTTCTATAAGAATATTCCTTGAGTGACTTATAAGATGTGTAGAAAGTTGACATTTTTTATTGTCATTTATCTGCAAAATTTGTTTTACAAATTAAGCCATGCTACCAGTCTGTCTACTTCATTAGTAGTGCTGGTTTTTGAATCCTAATATCAGAGTAGAACAAATATTTCAGTCTTCCACTGAAATATTTCAGTCTTCCACAATGCAGCCTAAACAATGAGGGGAAAACTGGTGACAGACCATTTTCCTCCTGTGCAGAGGGATTATTTCACTATAATTGACTCTCTCTTTGAGGATGCTGTTCAGGTGTTATACTTTGACACAAATTTTTTTTATTGTAGAAAATAAAAGTTATTTATTACTTATGAGTCATGAATAGGTTAGAACTCAAAATAAAATTACCTCTGCATTCCTCTTCCTGTTTTAATTAAAGCAATAAATGTAGACAGGTAATGTTCAGAATGAATCAGCAATTCTTGTGTTTTAAAATTAAAATTGTGTGAAAGAAATGAAGTGTCAGATACTGTTGTTTGGACAACATTGTGTTTCTGAAGCCTCAGAATTTTGGAAAAGGAAAGGGAGAGGGAAAGAGAAGTAAATTATTTTCAATGCCCAGAAAACCTAACAAAACTGGGAGAGCTTTTAAACCTCTTCTATCCTCACTCTTGGATGTGTCAGTGTGTAAAATCAAATTGGACTCTACAGAAACTGAACCATGTGGATAAACAGCCACTAAACAATGGAGGTTTAACCATATAAGAGCACAGTGGCAGCCAGGTACAGCATGTGAGAAAAATTTCTTACAAGGAGATCAGACTGAGTAGGTAGAAGCCAAAACTGACCTTTGCTTCCTGCATTTTTATTTTGTTTGAATTCCATTAGTTTAGGTCCTTTAGCTAGACCCACTGCAGAGCACTCAAGCTCTGCTTTGGCATTTAACTTTTATTGCCTATAACTGTCTAAATGTGGATATGCTTGTGAAGATTATAGACTCTTCCAAAGCAGTTAGAAAATAACTTTTCTTTTTCTTTCTGAACCAATTTTACTGCACAGAAAAAATTCAGTTGAGGAGCTTCATAACAGATACAGCAGAAAAGAAAGCAGTACATGCTAGCTCATTATTTGATTTACTATTCTAAAAACAACTTCCAAAGACAACTTGTAATGTGCTATAGAATAACTTCCTAATGATTTAACTATGCCTTACTGTGAATAATTAAGGGATCCTTCAGTTTAATTGAAGCATTTAGGAGCTGTTCCAAACCTTGAAGATGAATGTAAAAGAAGTTTGTACATTGAACACTCTGCATGCCCTCCTACCTGGGCAATGGAGTGGCAAACGCTGCCATCCTAATTATGATTTGAGAGGTATTTTCTACTAGGTGCAGTCAAAAGCAATATGAGAATAATGCAATTTTTAGTATGAAATGAAAAACACGATCCATTCTTTGTATGAAGTTAGTGAAAGAATTTCTGTAATGGAGGAGAACAAGATAGTTGATGTTTAAAAGTTTAACAATAATTAGTCATTTTGTGATGCTTTATTGCTGTAAAGAATAATTTCTCATTTTGATCCTTGTATTTATCCTAGATTATATCCATTGACAATTTAGCTCATATTTCAGAATTAAGCTACAAGCTATTTATTGCAAAATAGTCAATGTATCATTTTTCTAATTTCAAAGACAGTATGATACAGTTGTGCTTTTCCTTGCCCTGGAGATTTGTGCAGTTTCTAAACTATAATGAAATGCATTTTTTCAACATTTGTAGTGCACCCACTCAAAAAAATATCATTATTTGTAAGAGAAGTGCTGTCAATTTTAAAAAAGTTTTTTAATGAAAAAGAGATAATATATTTCCCCCTCAATCTCTTCTTCCAAGGGAAGTGAACAATTACAGCGGTGTGGCTGAAATAAATAAAACAGAAAATCCTGATACTTGGGCCAATTCTGTCTGTGTGCATCTGAAACAGCCTGACCTGGGTGGCACACTGAAAGCACAGGAGTCACTGAACACAAATTACAGCAATGGGAGAGTTATTAAAAAAAAAAAGAAAAATTTATCTTGGAGGTAGTAGAACACCAGACCAGAGACTTTGAGAGGATCTGGATGCTCCACCCCTATTAACATTCAAAGCTTGACTAGAAAAGACACCCAGCAATCTCATCTAATTTTGAACTTAGCCTTGGCTTCAGCACAGACATTGGACGAGATGACACCTGAAGATGCCTTTTAAAGCCAAATTTTTCAATTATAGTAAGTATCTAAAGAAACCAAAGAATTTTTTAAGTATTCACCAGCCCCTCCCCCTCTATCTACCCACCTCCTTGAGGATTTCCCAAGGCAGGAAGAATTCCTGATAGATTTGCAGCTAATACTTCTGGGGAATTTTGATATTAATTTCTTTTTCCCTCTACATTTTAGTTAAGATTATTTTTAGAGTCTCACTGAAGACTAATGGCCACTCTCAGAGACCATTCTAAAAGGGATGCTCAAGGTCCCAGAGCATGCGAAAAATTTTTTGAGGGGAAAAAATCAAGCAGTTCTGTTTTAACTTTACCAGAAATTCTTTTTGTTTTGGCAGCACCTGATCTGGTGATAGAAACATTTAAAATACAGCTCAGGACAAGAAAACCTGGTCCTTGGTAACCAGAGAATTTTTCAATGAACGAAATCGTAGTTTCATGAGAAATGTGTGTGTTTCTCCTTTTACCAGAGGTTCCCATTTTGATTGCTGTTTTTCAATTGTTTTGAATTATATCATTGCTAAGGCAAGAAGAAATCTGAAACTGTCCACACAGCAGAGAAAGGGTATAAAGTAGCAAGGGTGATCTCCTCAGGGAAAAAGCACTATGAGAGAAGAGAGGAAAACACTGTAGGGAAGGGACAAAGCTACATTTCTATGGCATTCTTTGAGACTTGGATTCATGTTCTGAAAAGCTTTTTGTATGTAAAATCTGTATTGACCACTACATTAACAGGACAAATGTAAGTTTGCAATGGGCTTCAACTCCAGCCTTTTTTAATTAAACTGTCACTATTTACAGATATAGTCTAAGCATTATAGGTAAAGGGCAGCTCTTTATGAGAACATTTAAGTATGGCAATTTCATTTTCTCTGGAATGTATTGTTGCCTCCAGCTGTCACTTGATTTATAAACTGGAAAGCATTATCTGGCTAAAGGAAATTATCATGCATTTTGTTAGCAGAATTTTGTTATTATGCATTTGGAAATGCAGCATGAGAATTTGACTCATTTGTGTTGCAACAATGAAAATGTATTTCTTTGTATTTTGGTTACATCTGAAATTCTACAGCATATATGAGTTTTAGGGGAATTACAGTATATCATAGTAATTCTTGTCATAAACTAGGATTTTATTGTGTAATGGTAAAATCCATCCCAACCCTATGGAATTAGCAATCTAAATATTTCTGTGTGTTCTTTTTCTCTTCTTCATTAACTCTGTAACTGTAGAAAGCACAATTCCTAGAAATGTCAAAGAAAATTACCTATGAAGGGAAAGTATTATATCCCACGTGACAATTAGCAACAGAATTTGTACATTTAAGAAATTTTATTCAGCTCAATTAGATTGGATGTGCTGAGGGCAGGACAAAACAGGATATTTACATGTCAAAGTTTTAGAAAACAAACAAAAATAAACAAAAACAAAAACAACAAACACAAAAGCAAAACAAAGCACAACAAACAAGAAAAACACACACACACACAAGCCCCAAAACAACAAAACAAAGCAACAAACAAACAAACAAACAAAACCACAAACCCAAAACACAAAGAAAGCATCTCACAACAACAGTTCTGTTTTCTGGTCAAGTTTTCTGTCACCTCTTATCTGTGACTGCTTTGTATCTTTGGATAGTGAAATCTGCAGGGCAGGGGCTACAACTCCATCTTTGCATGTTGCTCTTTGCAAAATGTGCACTAGGGAGTAAGTTGTATTTGTTATTTAATTGCAATAACACCTTTGGAGCCCATTGAGATTGCTCAGAGTCTTACTGAGTTGGGTACCACACAGAATATGAGTGAGGGTGTGCAATTGAATTTTTGTCATTAGGAAGAAGTGCCTGGAGGCAAGTAAGTTGTCCTGCTGTAGTGGAGATGGCAGTGCTGGCTGGCAGCTACTGCAGGGCAAAGACAAGAGCTGCTCTCTACCTTCCATGGGCACTTGGGAAGAAAATGCATCACGATAAAAGTGGATCCCAATGAGGCTGCTGTTTAATTGCCTTTATTGCAAGGCAGTGTTCACAAGACTAAAGAAATATAAGCTGAGAAGATTTTACTAAGAAGACAGTGAAAGAAGAACATAATAATACAATATAATAAGGGGTGGCATAGATTACTGCCACTTCCTGTGACTGGAATCATTCTCAGCTGCTTCACACAGTGAGGGTCAGAGGCCTCTGCTGGGGCTCCTGGCACAACAGAGATACAGAAATACATAAAACATGACTACCACAGGTGGAAGAGCAGAAAATTAAGTAAAAAAATTCAGTGTCTCATGCCTGTATCTACATATTGGTTGCACTCCTACGTGGTTGACTGAATGACCTTGTCTTTCTGAGGAAGACAGATATTCCTGTTTTATCTGCTTTGTACCAGGGCACTGACATGAAGTTTATGTCTCACGCCTCAAAGGATCATTACAAACTCTTCAGTTAATGCTAAGGTACATGATGTTCTCTGGAAATGATGGGTTTATTAGGTCTGTAAGCTGTGTGTGAGGAAATATGTGGTATTTTGGATGGTTTTAATTTCTTTTGTGTCTGCAGAAGTAAAACCAAAGCTGTAATACTTTTCCAAATAATGTCATACAGTTTGTAACTGGCACTGAAATGCACTAGCAATGTTTTATAGAGATAGAAAAGTTGCTTCAAATCTTCTGGCACACAGTTAAACATTTCATCCTTCTGATTCAAACAGTGCTTACTTTTTGCTTCCTGAGTGATCTCTTACTGCATGCAGATGTGAAGGAGTAAATGTCACATGTGCCAAAACTCAGAAAAAACAAATATTTTTTACTTTTAAAGCTTATATTTCTAGACCTGCTCTGCAAGGGAAAAAAAAATCCAATTTATTCTCCAAACTGAATCAGAAACATTTTTTAAATTATACCTTTCTCAAAGGAGAGGACTGTAAAATAGGCTTTTAAACATAAGCTGACCTTCAAATAATTTACAGAAAGAAAACCAGTTATCTAACTAGTCAGCAATTAATAATTTCTCACTAAATCACCTTTAATGAAATCTGAGAATGAAATGGAGACTTAAATTCTCCATAGGCTTCAGCAATATTACTGTAATTAGTCTAATTCTTTTTATCTTGATGCCTTTGTATCAGGTCTTAAATTCACAATTGACCTGAGCTGAAATTTTTTGTGGCTGGAGACTCCTAGGAGGGAACACTGTCTGAACTTGCTCTGTTCCTGCTCTTCCTTAGTCCTCAGCATAGAGCTGGTGTCCAAGAATGGATCTTCCAACAGAGACACCCTTCATGTGTGCACATCTGGGCAGCTGTTCAGATGTGTATCAGGGCTGTCCAGAATTAACATAATGAGTAGCACAGGGAATGCAATTAGGTTTATTAAAATGTCAGGTTAAGGGCTGATCATCTCCCTGCTTAGGTTTTCTGAATTATTACATTATTATATTTATCTTACTGACCTATTACAGTATACCTTATCATAAGCACCATCAGCTTGAGCAATGATTTTGAATTATACCTTGCTATATATTCTTATTCCTTCTCTCCAATTTTCTCTTCCAACTGCTTGATGTCTTTCTTCTGCATACTTTCTTGCCTTTTTATCATGACCATCATAAAATAAAATTCCAATCATAAGCTTAAATGCTTCTCAAAGTAGAATAGAGTCAAGCAATGTGCATAAAGGATAATGCAACATTGTGCTGATCATGGAAAATACTGAAATATGTGTGTGAATAATCCTTCTGTGAATAATTTAAGTGGGGAAAAAAAAGCTTAATATGACTGGTGTCCTTTTTGTCACATAATGACACCTGCTTAACATCTTCATGGCAATTTTTTCTAGGTGACTTTGCCCAGCAAAACTCTCTCATTTAATGAGGCTGAAAACAATTCAGTCAGTGCTGAGAGGGCCCCTACCATAAATTGTATCAAATGCTGAAAAGAAATTTAATAAAATGGGTTGAAGTGTCTGAGGGTTATGCACTTTGGAGTTATGCAAGGAAACCTCCAGCCCTTCTGCTGCTGTCTCTGCCCTGTGGATGAGCAGCCATGCCCTGCTCCTGTTGCAGATGCTCCAACAAGAAATTTGACAGCTTACACTGAAGTGAGCCCTGTTTATACTATGTCAGAGCAAGCCCCACAAGGAGTGTAAACTGTTTGACTAAAGAATGCTTTATTTCTAATGCTTTCTGTCATTTCAGAATTTTCTATACAAACACTGAAAATCACTTAAATGGCTTTTAATTAAGAGCATGAGCAGATGGAGTTTATTTCTGTACAACGGGAGAACTTCGCATTTGTTATAGATATTTTATCTATTCTTATCTAAAACATGCATCCATTCTTTGACAATTTATTCATTTCAGAATTTATTATTCTGAAATATTGCTTATGCAGCATTTGGGAACATTTGGAGTTCTCAATGGGGAAAGACATATTTTGTTTGTAGTGGTTTAGGACCAGCACTCCAAACCACAAGCTGCTCCTGTCTCCCCCTCGGGTGACAGAGACAAGAGGCAGAGATCACAGATTGAGATAAGAACAGTTTTCTGGAAACAGCAATGAGATAAGAAAGCAAACAGTAATAGCAACAATATTAATAACAAGAGCATACAAAAAGAGGGTGATTTATATGCAAAAAATGCTCACAGACCAAGACAAAGCAGTGTGGCCCCAAGAAAATGAACAAAGATGCTGGATGGACCCCCCAGCCCACTCTTTTCCCAGACCCAGCACCACACCCACCTTGTTTCCTGAAGCAAAAATCCCTTATTTCTGCCCCCCAGGTATGATGAGAGTGTTATGGAATAACAATCTGGACAGGCCCACACAGCTCCAGGCTCTGTCCCCTCATGGCTACTGTGAAAAAATTACTTTTGTCCTCGCTGAAAAGCCAGGACAGAATTTAACTAATCTACATAATCAAACAGAATGATCAAACCTTCAGATTCACAATGACTGATCCAGATGATATTTTTTCATCTTAAGACTTTTTCTTAAAGATAAAAGAGTAAAAGAATTCACTTTTTGTATTTTTGATGCAATACATCTTGTTGTCAAGCTAGCAGTAGGGAAACCTCAGATAGTTTTTTTACCTGTATGAAGTGTAGACAGTGTTGTCTATTATTAGTATTTAGTATGATGAAACGATAACTTCAAGTAGAGGATTAAAATGATTTATTTTCCTGTTCACTGTAAATTAAATGCTTTAAGTCAACAGTAAGAGGTCTTGATTAGTGGCAGCAGCTTAAATGGAAATAGATTAATAAATCTTCATTTCTCTTCATATGGATACTCTCCAAAACATGCACAAGGCAATAACTTTTAATGTCTAACCTGCAGCTGCTCTGTGATTAAATGAGAAACAACATTGAAAATAATCCACAGAGCTGGTTATCAATTCCATATCTATTTCACCCATTTCCCTCTTTTTAAGAAGTTTCTCTTGGAAAACAAAAGGAAAGAAAAATTTAAAAATTCTTTATTATTTTCCTGAGCAAGAGGTGTTTTAGTCTTGGCAACTTTACTCATCAGAGAAAACTTTGATGGTGGTTTGATACGAACATCCATAAAACATATATATCTTAAAAAATATTCTCAGAGGAAAGTCAGTCAGAAGAATGGTTTTATATACATTTCAGGTGCTAAGAAGTTATGTTATGGATAACCAACACTGGACATTAAACTCAAGGAAAGTATTTTACCCTTTATGAGGGCTGACTCTCATAAGAATTTTTTGCAATAAGATTACTTGAAGGGGTAAAGGGAGATTTTAAGGACACATTAAAATATTCCATGAGGGGGAAGCCTGAATTTTTTTAAAAAAACCAACCAAACAAAAAACACCAACAAAAACAACAACAAAAGAAAAATTATACATAATGTCTGAATTCAGCAGAATATATGAGTAAACATTACAAAAATAAATGTAAAAACATTTTTTCTCTTCTCTCTTGTTACCTCCACAGCTGTTGCTTCAATTTACTTCCTAGAATTCAGGAACTTCTTCTTTTTTCCTCTTTGGGTCAATCCTTAAAATACCTTTTTGTCACCCTCCCCTGATGCCTGTTCTTTGGATGATTCTGGCAAACTGTAGGGGCAGTTTCCCAAGTGGACTATTAGGCAATGAGTAAATAGTTTGGTCAATAAAAAGATAAGAAAATCTCTTTGGGATCCTCTTTTGTTATCCTCAGTAATACAAGCATCTAAATTTACATTCTTTCATTATCCACTTTACAGTGAATTTGGAAGGTCTATGACTTCATGGTTTATCCCAGAAGAATGTGTGCAAATATAAATATATATATATATAGGCATATATATGTATATTTGTCAACTGAAGAAATGTGATGAAGTTATAAAAAAACACATCTGCATTTATATTTCCATATAAATTGAAGTTTTGATCCAAAGATTATTAAAAAGCCATTAAGAATAAATCCATTCTTAAAACAAATCTGTAGGAAAACATCTTTCCAATTCTATGGAGCGTCATCATTTTCCTTCTTTGTAGTGAAATGGAGAAGTTTTCATGGGTGAGCCAAGTAAAGATGTGTGAACCACACAATTATTTTGTCATGAGAGTTATACAGGTTCAAGTCAGTTCCCTCACTTGGCACCTCAAAAAAACCTCACATTAGACCTGGGCCTCCTGTGTTCCCATGTGCAGGACATTTCCCTGGGGTCCCTGCTGGCACAGGGCAGCCCCTCCTCGCTGCTGGAAAGAAATTCAGCATTCCCAGCTACGAGGGGAAGCTTCTTCCCAAATGGTCAATCTGCTTTCATAACACAAAATTTTGCCATCTGTTGGATTACAGATGGGAAGGAAAAATCCCAATGAAAAAAAGAAACTACTGCCAGCCCAAAACCAATGAACTGATCAACCAAAACTCAAAAAAACTATGGTGCCTGACCATATTCTTTTTTTTTTTTTTTTTTTT
>VWZP01007621.1:177268-217270 GCA_013396995.1 Dicaeum eximium | reverse complement strand
CCAAAAAAAAACCAAAAAAAAAAGAAAACCGACAAAATAATCCCCAAACCATTTATAAATACATTCTGAAAGAGTTGCAGCTTTTCACTCGAGTGGAGTATTTCACTCAAATTAATATCTTTTTTAGAATTTTTGTGTTGAAAAATAAGATATCACGGACTTTTCAGTTAATTTTTATTTTATGCAGCCTTTTTCCATATTCTTTCATCAGGAAGATGGGAGAGAGGAGAACTAAAGTTCAATTGTTTTGAAGAGGATGCTCATTTAAGAATTCTGAGTATATTTTAAAATGTAACAGGGAATTCTTATTTTCCAGTTAGCTATTGGCATGCAGTGAAAGTTATGTTCCTGCTGGGAGAAGTTATTTTAAAGGACTTCAATTTTCATGTGCAGAATTTCATAGTACCCTTTCTCTTGTACACTTTTGAAGGCAGCCCAGTATGAGGTACAGGAATATGCATGGATTGTATCTCTGGTGGATAAATGATAACCCCCAGTACGCACTCAGGAGCTATTTCGGGTTAGAAGGACTGAAAAGAAGATGTCTCACAGCCCAGTAGCTCTGCCTGTGTCTCCAGATTTCTATTGCAGATGCTGGGGAAATAGTGATGACAGAAATTCCTCCCTGGAAAAAGCTGAAGCTGGGCAGCCATCAGAGCCCTGATTATGACATGCAAGAATTCTCAGGTACTGCACAAGTGTTTCTCAAAAAGACTCACCTATTCAAGGTAATAAATCTGTGAATTTGCAAATACCTATTTTCTAATATTACCCTTGACACAATGATCACAGTCAGCAAGGTTTTTTTGAGACTTTCAAGGTAATAATTGATAAAATCTTTTAAGATAGACAGAGAAACATTGCCTATATAGATTAATTTGAGTCAATATAAACAAAATGCTATATTCAATCGAATTGTGGAGATTGTTGACCTCAGAATGAATATTCCTTGTCTTATAGAGAACCTGAAAATAATTTCTCTTATTCTTTAAATAATTTTTTGCAGTTCCCCTATTTAGGTTATTGCATAATATAAAATAAAAGATACAATAGAGTTAGAATTTTAATTCTATGCAAATAATTGTATTAGTAAACAAATAAAATTGTTTCCTTTGTTTGATACTTACAGTCAATACCATGATTTTGATGAACTCTCAGGAGTGGCTTCTTTGTCACCATGTTTGTTGTTAAG
Source organism: Dicaeum eximium (assembly GCA_013396995.1). NCBI lineage: Eukaryota > Metazoa > Chordata > Aves > Passeriformes > Dicaeidae > Dicaeum > Dicaeum eximium. The sequence continues at coordinate 216,078 of VWZP01007621.1, read as the reverse complement.
TATTAAACAAAACAATGTTGCCAGAACTCATCCTGTGCTTTTGGGAGACAATACTAAAAACTATAATTGTCAGCCCTTGTGCCTTCTTCTTTCTGGGGCTACATCCAAGAAAATTCTTTACAAATTTGATTCAACCTTGTTCTAAAAATGTCATTTTTTCCACTGTAACAGAGCTATCTGTTGGAGCTTCCCCCTAGCCTTTTGGGTTGTCTCCTCGATATCCTAATCCTAACCTATAGAGCAATTCAAAGGTAAAACCTGAGAATCCAAGCACACTCAGAAATTCAATGGAAAGCAGAAATAAAACTTGGGAAAGAGCTTCATAGATCTGAAATATTTGCTCTTATCACTTGGCTAGGGGCATACATATTCTTTCTTCAGAGGAAATACAAGGATCTCAAAGTCTGTGGTGGAAGAATGAAAAACAATAGGCATAAATTAAACCAAGACAGGTTCTCACTGTAAATGAGGAATAACATTTTCCCCGTGAGGGGAGTCAGGGAGTGGATCAGGCTGCCCAGGCAGTGTGCAGTCTCCATCCTTGGAGCTTTCCAAGCTCTCACTGAACACAGCCCTGAGTAACCTGGTGAATTTAGTGTTTTCCTTGCTTTAAGCAGGGTATTGATCTAGAGACCTCTGGAGTTTCCTGTATGGTTTGTGTGATTCAGAGATTCTGTCAATCACCGTGCTTTTCTAAAATTCTTTCTTTCACAACAAACTAAACCCCAGTGTGCCATTCTCACATGAAAGGCCAAAATGAAATCCACTTCTGTCTAAACAGACACCTTACCTCAGGGCACCGGGGATGCCCCAGCTGAAACCAGCACAGCTGCTAACAAGAGAGGCAGTGTGATCTCCAGAGAGCTTGGTCTGAACCCAACTTGTGCTGGATGTAGAATACAATCTTTAATTAATCTGATCTTGAAGCTGGTATTAAGGTAGATCCTGTGCAAAAATCGTCAGCATTAGGAAGGGTGGTATTGGATACAAGCAGCACTTTCCCCTATCCATTTCTTTAGTACAAACTTCTTCCATGCTGGATGAGACAGCATGGGCAAGAACCCATAAGGATATTCAAAAAGTTTTGATGAGTGATTACACATCAAATTCTGGGAAAGTTGAAGTTATGCTGATTGCCAGAGATAGTCAGACCTCATATTTGATTTCATTATTTAATTTATAAAAGGAAATTGAACAGTGGCATAATCCTCACTTTGCAAGCTTCCAGTTTTGAAATATGTATCTTACTAATTTTCTTTCAGAACACATTAGTTAATATTTTATGGCACATAAATGTCACCATCTTTGCACTTGCTTTTTTTTTTTTAAATAATATTATCATTATTTGTAATTTATGACAGATTTGAGATTATCTTGTTTTAACATGGAACTAGGTGAAAGATGTTTGAAATATTAGTCTATCCAAATAAAATATAATACTGATCTTGGCAATCTTGAAAAACAGAATGCAAGAAATAATGTATATTTGCAGCATAAAATGAGTATCCTAAAGTGTTTTAACTTCTCAAACAAAAAACTAATGTATCAAGGTACATGTATAGTATTTATGTGTTCAGGTGCATGCAACATGACTTAATGATAAATGATTACAATTATATTATTGCAAATCTTGTTTATAAATGTGCTAAAAAATATTTAAAGAGGAGTAATTGCTCATACTTAATGAACAGTGAGATTTTGAAAAGAAGTTACTTCTAATAGGGTCTATTTTACAAAATTGCCAGATGTCACTATCATGATTAAATTCATCTTCCTAAGTTAGACTAAGCGAGCAATAGCAGGAAAATAATTTATCAAGTCACCCAGCCAAGGCTTTCATAACTGTGGCAAAATCATTAAAATCCAGTAAATATACACAAATAGAATCTCCTTAAAATATAAAATTAATAAACAAGATACAGAATATCTTGGACAAAAAGATGCACGTTTAAAAAACAGATTCCTTCTATGGGCACAGTCATCTCCCATCTACATTGTACAATTCATACTCTGGCAGTGGTGGTGTGGTATCTTCAAGAAATACCAAAGGGGAGAACTTAGGCTTGTGCTATGCCCTAAAAATGGTCAAGACAATCATCCAACTCTCCAGTTTGGTGCAAATAGCCTAGGCCATATCCCTTTACTCCATTTGCTCCCATGATAACACTGCCCAGCCTGTGGTCTCTTCCTATCCACTCTAAATCAGGTCTCCATCAGATGTCCACCTCCAAAACGAGGACTTCAAGCCTCACCCAAGATGACAGAACAGTGACACTTACAACTAAACTGCCACTTAGAAAAGGAAAAGTGAGCACATTGCATTGCTCTCACTCTGTCCTGGTTCTTTCAGGTCTTCCCCCAAACTGTCTATCCTGGTGATACTTTCTTTCACCTGGACTTTTCCATAATACTCCAAAACTACTCTGTGGGGTTTTTTCCATCTTGTATTTAATGTGTTTTAACCCCAGCTGTCAACTCAGACTTCTGCAGCTGCTTCCTCAATTCCCCTGGAGGGATGGGGGAGAGAATTGGTAGGGTGAAAGTGAGAAAACTCACTTGTTGAGATACAGACAGTTTAATAGATAAAGCAAAAGCTGCACATGCGAGTAAAGAAAAACCGGGAATTCATTCATGGTTTCACATGGCCACGTGTTCAGCCATCCCCAGGAAAGCAGGGCTCCATCATGTGTAACAGAGGCTTGGAAAGACAAGTACCATCTCTCCAAACAGTCCATCCTTGCATCCTCTTCTTCCCCAGCTCCACATGCTGAGCATGACACCACATGGTCTGGGATTTCCCTTAGGTCATTTGGGGCCAGCTGTCCCAGCCATGTCCCAGCCCAATTTCTTGTGCACCCCCAGCCCCCTTGCTGGTGGGATGAGGAGCAGAAAAGGCTTTAACTCCATGTAAGTGCTGCTCACTGATAATGAAATCATCGCTGCATTATCAACTCTGTTTTTAGCACAAATCACAAAAAATAAAAGCCTCATACTAGCCATTAAGGAGAAAATTAACTCTATCCCAGCCCAAATCAGCACATCTCAACGTGGAACTTGAGGGCAAATGGAGGAGGTTCAGAAACACACACACACTCAAGAGAGGCCTAAAGTGACCAGGAGTATGTAGAATGTCGTGTTCAGCGTGAATATCAGTTTTAAGAGCCTGCTGTGATTTTCATACTAATACTCTCATTACAGAGAAAAAGACCACACTTTGTGCTTCTCTTAATCCTTTCTACTTTTATTCTACACCCTCAGAGAATTCCATTTAGCTTTCTCAGCTTCTTTAGCTTTAGTTCTCTTGAGCTTTAGCAATATTTATTTCCTACACTGGGATAACCAGTTCCTAGCAGAAGAGTGAGTGTTTTGCCCATTAGGAGAACAGCAGATGGCACTACAGCCACTTTTCCAAATGCATGAGATCCAATCAAAAGACCAGTCATGAAAGCCACTATCTCATTTCCTTATTGTTATTTTACAAATGCTGATCATTCATTGAAGATTCTTCTAAGTGATGCACCAGATCTCAGCCCTGATTTCAGAAGATGGAGTCTCAGGAATTCTGAGCTACTCCTTGAGGTAACCAAAACTGTGAAAAAATGTATACAGATATGGACTACTAAAGGTCTTTAAGGTCAGTTATACATACATGGATTTAATCAGAAAATTGGCTCTTTAAAACATGATTTTTTATACTTTTAAACAATCTCAAATGGTTTTGTGTGTATGTGTAGGTGTCAGCCAATAGAGTCTGTTAGTTTTCATATATTTATGTATTTTTGGAAGATTTTGAGTAGAGAGTATCAAAAAAATGGCTATTTAATAGCTTTTTCTTTACACAATAAACACTAATGTATTGATCACATCCTTATTCAGTACTAAATTTTATTAGGCAAAATCCACCGAAACTAAATTGCTCCTTTCATATTTCTGGACAACACATAATCACAAACTTTTTTAGTATTTCTTTTAGAGCATCAAGGAAAGCATTTCTCTTTTTTAATATGGATATTTAGTGACAAGCATCAGATAAACGAGACAGAATCCTGCCAGAACGAGACACGGTCCTGCACAGAGGATGGTGAGGATCTGGAACTGATTTCCCAGTGGGGCTATGGATGCCCCATCCCTGGAATTGGCCGTGTTAGATGGGCCCCTGGGTAACTTCCTTTGGCAAAAGCCATTTCATACCACCATGCCTCTTCAAAATATCCAGAGATGGCATTTTTCCACTTTGAACTCACAGCTTGTATATTATTCTTTTATGGGGAAGATTGTTAAAATAACTGCCAGGAAAATAATTATCCCTGGCAATAGAGACTGAAGCCATAATTTAGCAAAAGAAACATGGGGGAAGAAGGAAAGAGGATGAGACATAGCATGATGAGGGTGAGATATATGGTAACAAGGACAAATGTCCATCTACTTATCAATATCTAAAATTAAGATTGATTGCTCATCTTTGCTACTTGCAGGCTCAGGCTTCTCTTCCTAGAATTGAGCATAAAAAAGACGTGTAATGTGGTTGAATTGAGCAACAAGAGTGCTGAATCAGCAAGCAAAACATCAACTGATGCTTTCTCATGAGCTTACACATCAAAAGGCACCCATAACTGCATAGCATGTCTATTCATTCTTACCTGATGACATGAGCTGTGTTTAATTTATTCAAGGGCTTGGCTTGCCCTTGGCTCGGGGACTCACCATGGGGCTCAGTTGTGCTGCTCCTGTCCTGACTGACACACTCAGCCCACTCTGAGCTCTTCCTGCTGGGGAAAGCCCAGCAGCTGAAGCTTGACTTGCAACATCAAGGTTTTCTGGGATCAGGATGGCAAGGCTGGGCTCACTGCCTCCAGGAACCTAAGCAAAAATAATCTGCCTTTGTAGTAATCAAGGGTGACTAAGATGCTGCTGCAGCTGTAAGGGAAGATACCTTTACTTTTTGCTGTGCTTATTCACCACTCAAATTCTGTGAATTTGATTCTCATAAAACTCGAATTGCCTTTTTTTTGGGAAACAGGAGCTAATTTGCAACAGAATCACAACAGAAACATAGTGATCATTTTTGTGGATTCTAGTTTTAAGTAGCTTTAACTGATTAAGTCAGTTTTCCAGAACTGCTGGAAACATACACACAATTAAAACATGCTGACAGTACCAAGCTGGTTCTTTCACCTCATCCCAGCTTCTCTGGAAGCAGAGTGCAATACTCTGGAAACCAGCCACACTTTTCCAGCTGTGAGTGCTGCTTGGATGTGACAGCTTTCAGCGTGTGGAACACCGACCAAAACTGATTCCTGGCTGCTCCTGAGCACTTGTGAACAGACTCATGCTGACCTCCCTGTCAGCTCTAAGCTACACCAGGCTGAGAACCACATGATTTTGGCTGAAAACTCTTACAACAAATTTGTAACACAAAGAAATTTTAGCAATGTGCAACAGTCCAAACTTTGGACTTTAAAGAAAAATTAGTCGTACTGACCTTCCTTAATTTATTTTTGTCATTTTAATATCAGTGTTAAAGAGTCTCATCATATACAAAATAACATCTAATGGGCATAGGCATGTTTTCAAGGAAAAAGGCTCAAACAAGGGTCTCTCAAAATATTATTAAATTCCTCTTGGACATCAAGTGCTTTCAGATGAGGGACAGAAATCTTTCCAGTCATCTAATTCAGCTTAAACTTTCCTGGTGTATCATACACAATGCCCTTTTGATCAAATTAAAAACTTTATATTTGTTTTAATATGCAGAACAAATTAAAATTCTACTGAAAAATTGCACATACCTGCATGTTCTCATGTGTCAGCAAGTTGACACAGGACCAACTTTATGCCTATGTACACATACAAGCACATGCATATACAAGTAAATATTTATAAACACATCACACTTATTTCACTACTTTTCTTGTTTTTACCATGGGAAGATACATGTGAATAGAGAATGAAGAGGACAATGTGGATCCACATGCAGTTTTGCACTTAGACATAGAGACAGCTCTGGAAACTTCACTTTAATTGTTTGAAAGAATAACTATGGACACAGACATTTCAAATAAAATTACATGGTCAAATATTCCTTTTTATATGTGCAAAACCATAAATGTACTTAAAAGAAACATGAACACATGTCTTGAAAATTTCATGTTTGCATCTCTTCGAGTGTGATTGTTTGGAGTTGAACACCAATAAAAAGATCTTGCCTAAACTTTTCAGTTGGGTTTTTTTTTTTTTTTTTGGTTTTTTTTTTTTTTTAACTTCATTTAAAAAGCTTCTACACATACAGTTCATTGCCTTGTTGATGAGTCTGGGTGTGGGAGGAGAAAATTATTAAAGTGTCAGTTTTCTGACTTTAATTTTCTAAATGCATGTGGTTAAGTCCCTTGAGTGAAATAAACACATTGATGGAGGAAATAGATAAAATCTTCAACCTTTTTCTCCATTAATTTTGCACACTCTGAAACTCCAACAGCTTTATATTTCTCGAGTAAAACTTAGACCAGATGAACTACAATTTTTCTGAACATGTTGAGTGATAGCCATGATTTATTTGTAATACACAAAGAAGTTATTGTCATTCTGTGATTCTAACGGATTGAGCCATCAGAGCAGTGCTGATGAATGTCTGCCATAAACCAGACAGCTTTATTGCATCAGAGGTTCAGCTCTGCAGCTGTGTTTAGAGGCAATTCTACTTAAAATGTGCCTATAACTCCCAAAGCCAAGACCAGCATATTTGTTTACTTCCTTGTTTATTTTGCCAGCCAAAGGTTTTTTAGGCCAAATTGCACCTATGCTTTGCCCTTGAATCTGCCAAATAGTGACTTTGGAGCTTTCTTCTTGAGACATTTTTAACTGTACATTAATTTTGAAGATTTGATTAATTAAATGCTCATTTAATAATTACTTTCAACTCAAGAATTTATGCTAGTGAATTTATTAGTTATTCATTCTGGAACAACTATCTTGCACCAAGAGGCATCTGAACTAGCCAAAAATCAGTAGCCAGTGCTCTTTGAGGGTCTTGTGGTTTTCTGGGTGGGTTTGTTGTTTGTTTGGTTTTTTTGTTTGTCTGTTTGATTTTGTTTGGGCTTTCTTCCTAAACACCTAACAGCTGTCCAGGTACTGATGAATGCATAAAGTGAACACATCCTGGGAAGGGAAGGTGAACACACAAAAACATGGGATGAATTTCCCCTTGTGTATACCTCTCACTGTAGGTATAAGTACCTAGCCTGGGCTTTATTCTTCACTTTGATGAGATGACTCACACAGGTGGTACCAGCAAGGCAAGAAATGAGCTGTCTGGAAAAATTATACAAATCCAAAACTGTCACCCACTACCACACAAATGTCTCTGCAATCAAGTTTGCATTTACGTATACTCCAGTCACAAGGAATGATGTCATAAACAAAGTAAAATCTCTGGGTTGTGTGCCCTGGCAGTTACAGGTCTCCCAAAACTAACAGACTTACATCAGCAGACATAACAAGGATATGGACTTAACCCAAAAACATTAAGTTTTGTCTATTTTGTTTTCATCTCTACACCCAGTTCAGAGTCCAAATTCTGCAGAAGGGTCAGGTGACCCCAAAGTTGTCCTCAGGACATGGATGCAGATTCAGTAAGCATTAGTGAGCTTACAAAAGAGCTCTTATAGTGATTATGAAGATTAAAATTCACCTAAACATCCATGCAGAAAACCTGGTGTTAAATGCATGCAGTGTCTACCTCCACTCTGCACCATCTGATTCATTTCCTGTTGAAAGCTGTAAAATAAACAGACAGGGAACCAGGGCTGGAGAATACCAGTTAGGCAGCATCTATTAGCCCTAAACCAGCAGCTTTAATCCAGCCTAGGTCAGGCAGCCTCTTTAAAATATATCTTCTTCAAATGGGCAAGGAGTTGTAGTCCAGTTTCTATTTGAAAGACAGTGGAAATACAAAAGAAAAGCTCATAAAAATGCACTATTTTTTATTTTTGAAACAGAGTCAATCCAAATATTTAATGAACCCCCTCATCAAAGAACTTTAAAAGCTAATGAGTATTACAATTAGAAGTCAATGAAAGGGAAAGAATAGACATGTAAAAGTGGGGACTTTTAAAGAGAATTTCATTAAGAGAGGAAAAAATGTCAAAGTTCCCAAAATAAAGAAAATGTATATAAAATGCACACATCCTGGAGAAAGGAAATAAAAATTAAAACTAGAAATTCTTTTGCATATAATATATTTAGTTACATAAAAAAGACTTGGTAAGAGGCCGTCAGAGTAAATTATATAAAGACAAGATGAAGACATCAACAAAAAATCCAGAGGAATTCACACTGCAGTGTCTAAAGTAGAATGGAGAACTGAAGAAGGAAAAAAAAACCTTTCTAATCCTTACAACATTTTATTAGATAAATTGGTAAAGCTTCTTGGGTTACTAAAAGGGAAAAATGAGCCTTTTTTCTGTTTTAGAGGAATAAAGAATTAGATAGAAAAAGGGTGTTATTAAATTTGTAATGCTTACAAAATTTTCCAGAATATTAGTAACATATGAAACATAATCTGCTACATATAAGCTATCTTCCAATTATCATACACAATATACATTACATGCAAAACTTCTAACTGAGACTGACTGGGAATCTCTAGACTTTGATGTTTAATTTTGATAATCCCCACAATTTTGGAGAGTCTAACAAACACTCCACACGTGTAGGTGTTTTGCAGTTAATTTAAAAGTGCTAAGCAGCATGACCTGGCTAGTTATAAACCTGACCTCAGACATGAGGAAAATGGGTTTAGTCTAGGAAGAATTGATGATTGATTGCTGGCAGGATTTCATAGAGACTATGGCATCACATAGACATTCCCAGTTGATTTTGCTAGTGTTGTTAAGAAGGAAATGTCTATGTTAGCTTTTTTGATAAGGTCAGGATTAAATCTTTGCAGCAAATCAGCATCCAGGCTCATTTTATGATTCTCATCTCACAGCTGTGCACAAACTGGATTCCTTACTGGTGTTACTAGAGAATTCCTGGGCCTGCTTCCTAATGTACTCACAGAACATTGAAACTTACTGGGGTTTCCGTGTGCCTGTGTGTCCTTAAGAGAAATCACTGGAATGCATGCAGTGAGCTGCAACCTCTACAGCTTCACTCATTTTGCCATGTCATGGTGGAGAAGTATAAAATATAGCAAAAATTAATCCAGAAGAAGTAATATTTCTTGGTATTAAATCTTTGATGGGAAGATTCATCCACAACTTTGTAAATAGAAATTAATCTTTAATGTGAATTAAGTCTCCAGTGAACAGATTTAAAAAAAAAAAAAAATATCTAGAAGAGATGATATTAAAAAAACTGACTGACTGAGAATCTTTAGAGAAAAAAAAAATAAATAAAAGTTTCCTTTGGGATCCTAGAAAGACTATTCCTGACTCGGGGGTTGCTCCATATATTTAACAAAAAATCACAAAACCATAGATCATAAATTAAAGAAGGCTGAGGAAAGACTGAAGTACTGACAAAAGACAACCAAACAGTGCATTCTGGATTATTCAGTAAATTGGGTCCAATTAATCAAAATGTATTTGCATCTAAGCAAATTGAAGGGGATGTGTGTAGGAAGACAGTGCAGCCATATCTACTGGATAGTTATTAGAAAAGCAGTGACTCTGATGTCAGTCAGATCAAAAATCAGAAAGGTAACCATGGGTGAGCAAAGGGTAAATACTGTCTGAAGGGAAAACACAGGGCTCACAAAGTGATCCAGCCAGAAGTTTGCATCCTGAGACTTCAGCCCAGCTAAAACTGGTGTCTAAATAGTGTATCACAGGATGGCTGCATCCTCTCACATGATGAAATCACATTTGTGAGGGCAAGGGCTGTCTTCTTCCATGCATTTGTATTGTGATTGGTCCAGTGGGATCCCAGCAGAATCAAGGACTTCAAGCATTATTCATCTTTGTTGGAACAGAATAACAAATCCCACGTGAGGGTTTTTAATGCTAATAGATCCAACAGAATTGAAGAAATATTTCCTTACAGTTGTGCCATACACCAACTTTCAGGGGAAACTCCCTTTTCAGATCCCTTGCTCTACAGCATTTCACTACCTTCCCTTCTTCAAAGAGAAGTCTGGGCTTTTTCCATATGAACCACTGTAAACCCAGTGAAATGAACCACAGAATAAATTCAAATCTGAAGTAATTCCCATGGAAGAAGGCAAGAATCAGACCAGTCTTTAGAGACCCAAAGTTTAGAGAGAAGTAAGTTAATTGATTGTCAAAAGTGTTCCTTTTCCTAAATTGTATTCTTATGATCCCTATAAATTCAATCCTTGGGTTATTTTGCTGTTATTATTGTGCAGGTTGCTGTATTTTTCATGTCTGTTTCTGGCCATACTGTAATTATATATTGCCACAGTGAATGGCACAGGTTCTTGTCAAATCTAGGCCTGATGCATCTGATAAAGAACACTAACAAAGAAAACAAATACTTAAGAGACTCCAAAAAGCTTCTGAATGGAAAAATAAGATCTTCCAATTATTTAACAAACTATTTCAACATCCAAATAGGTCCTTTCAGTACCTGAAGGGAGCCTACAAGAAAGACAGAAAGGAGACTTTTTGCATGTAGAGATGGCAAAAGGGATAATGGCATTAAACTGAAGGAGGGCAGGTTTAGATTGCAGGAAGACACTCGAGGGTGGTGAGGCCCTGGCACAGAGAAGCTGTGGCTGCCCCATCCCTGGGAGTGTCCAAAGCCAGGCTGGATGGAGCTCTGAGCACCCTGGTCTGTGGAAGGTGTGGGATCGGAATTGGGCAGTCGGATCCCATGGCAGCGGGATTGGAGCTGGATGATTCTTAAGGTCCCTTCCAACCCAAACCACTCTAGGATTTTATGTTTCTATGAAGTCATTAGGAGACAATATGGTGCAGGACTCAGCTGGCAAGAGGAGTTTCAGCAGAGTTTAAAGGAAGGAACAGACATTTTCGCTGAGGTTATGGAGAAGCTTTACAGTCCTCACAACTCCAGACTCAGCACTGGAACAGCAAAAGTGCCTCCACAGCAGTGTCTGCTCAACCATGTGAGTCCCAGGTGCACCCCACCTAGAGAATGCAAAAACAAAGGTCCCTTAATTTCATTACACTGTGAATTTTACTGAGCTTGCTTTCGTGTCTGGAAAATCCCAATTTCAATGCCCAGTGGAATTTTAATGGAAGATCTGCACCTGTCAAGTCTGTGTGTAATTGCTTGATAAAGATGAACAGTCAAAAATCTGCCTTTAAATATAGACAGGAAATAATCTCAGCCTATTCTGGTCCAAATACAACAAGAAATGAACAAACAAACAAAAACTCAAATAACTTGTATTATTTCTTACTGATTTAAGCAACAACCTAAAATCCTGGCCAGGAATAAGGCACTATAAAAAGCTTATAGTGGTAAAATGAAAAAGGCTAATGGCAAGCATAAGCCCACATCAAATTTCTTCCTATTATACAGATTATTGGAATAGGTAATGTTCTTTAGTAGCCTAGAAAGAGAATGCTGTGGTTAATACAATATATAACACTTTTTTTTTTTGTTTGTAAGGCTAGTAACGTGCTTCCTTGCTCCTATTTTTTCTCATTATTGCATCTGTTTTGTATATATATTTTACAATACCAGATCTAATCTAATTTATCATTAAATAATTCCATTACCTATAATAATCTTAAGAAACTCTTAAAATACAACATTTGTTATGAAGTTCTGGAAAGAAAGAACTTTCTTTATAACACTTTCCCTATATGAAAGATATACTTCTCTCTTCCATTGTGATGTCAGCCTGAAAAATGACTTTAAAATGACAAGCTCAGAACATCTGCAGACTTCATGGAGAAATACAAGGCTTTACTGATCTTCTCCTACTATGTTAAAAAACTGAGAGAAGAAAAAGCAGGATGCTACTCTTCTTTCTTGGGTGTTATGTCAACCATTTACATCTTTTCTTGTGAAATCCCAGCACAGTCCATGCTAAGTGTGCTCTGACAACTGTGGTTTCATTCCCTCCCTGGTTAAACTGTGTGAGCAATAATAAGACAAAATAAGCAGATATCTAGGATTTTAATAATTGTCTTAGACCTTCCTATAAAATAAATGTTGTTTTGAATCCTAGAAAATAATTAATTCAGTGCCTGATTTTAGAAGTATAAGCAAGGGGGTTAGCAATAATTCAGTATAACTTCTTATCCTGAAAAAAACAGTAAAAAATTAAAAATATACTAAAAGTATCCTAGAAGAAATTGGTAAGTAATAAAGTTGATTTGCAAAGAAGAAATCATATCATATAAACCAGTGACATGACTTTTTGTATTGGAAAATAGTCCCTGGAGATACAAGGGAGACGGTGTAACACAGAAACCATGTGTGGATTTCTGGATCACAGTCTGATTGTAAGTGGGCAATAATCAATTTTTTTACATGAACTACAGAGTATATTAGAAAAGACAGAAATCAGATGGGAGATTTAGGGAGGAGTAAAATGCATTTGTTCTGTACAGAAAAGGCTTTGCCATATTTTGCTTTGATGCTTTGCTGTGTAAAAAATAATCTCAAATAAGATGGATATTTAGGTGAGTTTTGAATAAAACCTTTCACATGATGATGATGATAGTCATCTTCTGGATAAACAGCTCAGATATGGAATGTGGCATTTCTATTCCTTGCATTTTTTAATGGAAAAGACATCTGTCTGAAAAAGTTCATTGGTTAGCTCTTCCTTGAGATTGTCCTGGTTTCAGCTGGGACATTATTTCTTCTCAGTAGCTGGTACAGTGCTGTGCTTTTGGGTCAGCAATGAGAATGGTGTGGACAGCACACTGATGTTTTGGGTTTTGCTAAGTCATGATCATCTTAAGCCAAGGATTGATTTTCTTTTTTTGTGTCTCATGCCCTGCCAGTAAGGAGGTGAACAAAAGAAACTGGGAGGGAGCATGGGCAGTACAGGTGAGCCAAACAGAGAAAGGGATATTCCACACCACAGAGCCTCATGCCTGGTTTATAGTTGGGGGAATTACCCAGAAGGGTGGTGGATCTCCGTTTGGGAAGGAGAGCCTGGCATTGGTCAGCAGATGCTGAACAATTGCATTGAGCATCACCTTTTATCATATTTTTTTTTCCTTTTCCCTTTTTATTATTATTAACCATTATTGTGCTTTTTATTGTTTTCAATTATTAAATTATTATTAATAATAATAATTCTTATATTTTTCCTTGTTTTCAATTATTAAACTGGTCTTATCTCAACCTGTATATTTTATTTTTGAGTTTTATCCCCATGCCACTGGGATGGAGGGTGAGAGAGGGGCGCTGAGTGAGTGTTGTGATTCTTAATCATAGATATTTTTCTATCTTATCCATTCCAGTTTCAAAGTTCTGGGGAGTTTTGGAATTACAAGCTCTAACTTCACTAGCTTACAATAGAATTATGGCCATGGTTCTTAATTAAACAAAAAACATACAGCAGTGTTCTTAAAATGCCAAGTATCCTTTAAATGACAGTTTATGACCTCTATAAGTTCTAATGAAAATGGCAGGAAATTTCTCTCCTATGAGGACTGGATACACAACTGCAACCAGATGCTTGGCCCTAGGTTTCAGTTCAAATGACAGAAAAAACAACTATAGGGTTCAAATCCATCAAAAGAGACCCTCCACTAAATTTTCAGCAATTTCCAGTGAGCATCTCCTCAGACACAAATTGATACATCTCTGGCTTCCAAGGAGGGAAATTCTGCTGGGTTAATATCTGTCTCTTGGGGTTTGAGTTTCTGAACAACCAAACACTCAGATAACTCAGGAGGGGAAATTGTTAGTTCTCACTGTGATGATCTTCAGGATTTGGGGGTTATTAGAGAAGTGCTCATCATGGTGTCTGCCACAGAAATTCAGCAATTTATCAGCATCTTCAGATAACTGCCTGATTTATCTGGTCTAAGGACTCCCTTGAGATATTCAGAAGCATGGCAGATAGAAAGATAAAGTGCCATGTGTCCATCACAGAGAGAGAGGGCAATACTACATTCACAGTTACAAGACAGTAGAAAAAACACTGCAAACTTTCTGATGGAGCCAATTGTTATGCTTTTATTCAAGTGAATAAATATTCAATTATCTGTAGCCTATACCTATGAAAAATCCAGAAATTTTGTAATAGAGATAAAATATGATGTCTAGCAGACAAAATAAATCTCCAAGCAGAGAAGAAAAAACAAACTAAATAAAATCCCAGAGCCAAATAAGAAACCCATGCATGAAAACCAGGGAGGTAACAATCAATCTTGACACTGAAGCACACAGTTTCTAATTAATTCTGTTCTCTAATTGCATTTTATCTCTTGGAATTTAAATGACACACTTTCTTGTGAAAAACATAGAAATGGTGAAGGGAGCATAAAAATACTCACAGCAAGGTTACACAAAAATAAGAGAATAAAAGTGATTTATTAAAGCATCTGTGAAATAATCTAAGCATTTTTGGAAGCCTTTGAGATTAACTACCATTAGTTAGAGAGGTTTTTCTCATGGAGGTATGCAAAATGAATTTATGGAGGAGCTAATTCCATTTGAAGTTAGTATTCCCAGATACTAAAGCTGTAGTTTTTAAAAATTCAGGTATTCAAATATCACTCAAAGATAGCACTGAGTAGCTCACTTACACTAAATATCTATTTTGTATTTACAGTCAATAGATGAAGCAATATCCAAAAACCTCATTATCAAATTGAACATTCCAAAAAATCACAACATTGAATGAGCAAACTGTTACCCAGCCACAAAACTGGCACTAAGGCAAGGAGGGATTAACTCATCAGCCCCTGATTTTTCATCCAACTACTTAGTTTTTAAACCTTGCTTTCTAACGGGAATTGAATTAGTTTTGATGGTGCTTTTCGATTGACCACAGAAATTGTTCAGAATTTATGAGAATTTACTTCAAGTAATAAAGCAATATAATTACCAGTTGAAAAAAAAAAAAACTTGAAAGGAAGATTGCATTCCTTCTTTTTTTATTGCTTTAAAATTATTAATTTAGACTTAAAGAACAAGTGCTTATGACTTCATCAATTTTAAAAAACGTGCATTTTGTTTTCAGAATACTTTTTTCCTAAAGGTGGTTTTTACTGTGAAATCATTGCAGATTTCTTCTCAAGAATCAGAGCACCTGCCCAGTTTTTTTGTTCACTAATCTCTAAGTGCATCCATTACTCCACACCAGAGGCTTTTCCAAGATAATATATATTTCTGTGGTCAATGCAAAGTATAACTGCTGACCAAAAATGCAAATTTCCCTCATTTAGAGGGAGATTTTTTTTTTATTTCATGAAATAATAAAAATAGTGACATTAGCCTTAAATTGTCCATTAATTTAGTGCCTTCTGCTCTCTGCAGCATGCAATCAAATGGGCTCACATGTTGGTAGCTTGTTTAGGAAGATTTCATTAAGATTTTCATTAATATTTTTCTTCTCCTTTCTCATGATGGGACATAAAAAATTACTATAATTCTCCCTACTGTAGAATTCTTTCCTTGATATATGGATAAAATTTCAACTATTCTCAAGGGATAGCCATAGAAAGCACTAAAGACAGCTAGGTAAAGCTATAGTTATAGAACAAGCTAAATATAGATGTGCTCATAATGCTAAGAATTGAATTAATTCTTAACAATAACCATGACCTGATTTCATTGTATGGGATGGATTAATCTCCAGCTGTGATGAAATGGTCAGCATTCTCAGAACAAAGCTAGGATCCCTCAGCTTTTTTTTTTTTTTTTTAATTCCTTTCAAGGTATGGGTCAAAAATTTAGCATATCTACCAAATCTGTTCTATTTTGCAGCACATGTTTCTCTGTCACCCAGCCAAGAGTAAGAAAATCTTAGCCAGCATTAAATTGTATGGCTCTTGAAATAAAAAAGTGCATGTTCATTTCCTGAACAGTCACTTAAACAATTAAAATTGATTTTATATTTTCTGGAAAGAAATTTGTTTGAACTATCTGAAAAGCACTGAGTAAACACTGAATTTTAAGGGACCAATTCTTATTATAAATACATGATATAGCAAAAATCTGATCTGGTATTGTCTTGTTTTCTCTTGTCTTACAAATATACCTAGAGAATTTCTTCAATGATTTGTGAACAAACACTGGCAAAAGTCACTGGGACTGGTCATCAGACTTTTGGGTATTCCTGGAATTCCTGCTTCTACAGATTTCTGTTAAACTCTTATATAGGGTCCATTTTAACAGTATAATTACCTGCTCTACAAAATCCAGTAAATTATCTTCATCCTTTAGTAGCCTAAGAGAAGATGAGTGTGGGAAGAAATAGCACAGTGAGGGTGAACCTTACCTATCAGCTACATTTTTTTTCTTTTTCTGATAAAAAATTCTAATTCACATCAGCCATATTCAAAATTATTTTATTTTGCACATTGCATATTTCATTACATCTTTCTTGGAACAATGATTCTTGTAACAAGCTATTCTAATGTTTAAGTAATAACAATAAACTTGTATTTTTTAGTCAAATTGTCACAAGTTCAGTCCCTTAAAATTTACATTAACTTCCCTTTTCTTAAGGTACATATATGGTTTTTATGAGAAAGTACAGAACTATATGCATTAATTAGAGCTGTATATCCACATTCATATAAAAATATACATATATGCAAACATAAAATGGAAAAATAATTTAAAAATTGTAAAATGACAGAATGATTGGAGACTGTCTCCATCTGTACTTCTTCTATAGTAATTTTTCTGCAATAAAAAATGTGGAGTTTCCCTTTCCTAGCTATAATGCAGTTCAGTGTTTTGGCATGACACACAGCTCCAAAGAATCATTTTATGTCTTTAAAATATCTTTTTTGATGTATTTTCTGTACTTTGCTTTTGACTTTCAACAGAATGAATGGGAAATAAGCATCAGTTTGATGCTCAAGGTTAAAACTTAGGTCATACCATTAATCATATTTATGATTTACTCCTTCTCCTGTCTAAGATTGCATAGCAGTGTGAATCAGAGCATCCTGTTTCTGCTGTTGTTGGTTTTGTATGTAGATATTGGTCTTTTTGACAACTGACTGACACACAAAAATTGAGGACAGTAAAGGGAAAACCTGAGCTAGTTTTTCTGATGTGGAGTTCTGTTGGTTTTTCTTCTTCAAACACTTTAAAATAGTTAAATTTGCATATACATTTGACAATACATAATCACTCAATAGAAAGATACCAAAATGTCATAATGTCAATCAGTGAAGCAAGACATACCTTAGAGAATCCTGAAATTTAACTGTCTTGTATTAAACAAAAATAGAAAATCCATTTTTTAATCTGCTGGTTCAGCATTTATTGCAGATGTGTCTAATCTCAACAGCTCCATAAATGTTTTATGACAAATATTAAGTTGAGCTACATGGGTAAACATGCAACAGTATCTTTTTAGCAGCTTTCATTTTGCAGGTAGAAAGCTAAAACAATCATGCAGTCAGTCAGCATTAAATGTTTGGGAACCATTGACTTTGTCTCTGATGGCTTAATTAATTAAAATGTTGAGATATCTCCTTCTGATTTCTAGTCCTAACTTAGTTTTTAGCTGTGACAGGGAAACATATAGGAACATATCAGTGTTCTTGGAAGTAAACTGGCAGAATTATACCTCCAGGATTTCAAAGTGACCAATGATCACCTTAACCATCTGCCTTGGTTTATTTAAGACCAAGGTCACCAATTCCCTTAGTTAGTCACCACAAAAAGATCTTAATTTGCCACTCATGACATAATTCCTAATAATCTGAATAATGCCAGGATTCCACCTAATCAGATGCTTCCATTTACTGCAAATGAAATTTAATTTGTAAAATGTTTGCTTTTTAAGGTCAGCTGGTCCCAAGAGGATGCCAGAACAGCTCTCAGGGCTTCTAAGATTGTTTCTTTCCCTGTAGCAGTTCCCCTTTCCCTACTGCCTGTAGCAGTTATAGATATTCTGTTTATTTTGCTGAAACGTTTTCTTTTGCCTTTTTCCTTCTGTGACATTAAGTCCCAATTATTCATTGTTATTCCAAAACTCATCTGACTGCAGCTGTATGGACCACTGGAGACTGGTTTTGGGACTAAGTGTGTGTCACAGGCTGGCTGTGCTGTGATGAATTCTTCCCATTGCTACTGAAATTCCATTGACTTTCAGCTTTTCTCTTGCCCCTCCTCCCCTGGGAAGGCAGAAGTTTCACACAGCACCGTGTGACCATGGGCAGCCAGAACGCTGCAGAGAATTCAGACTATTGCATTTACAATTTCTGTAGACTTTAAAAATTCCCACCATTACTGAAGCATGTTTTCCACCCAGTCATTGGGAGAGAAAAGGACTGACTATGCCTGAAAAGGTCCCAGCTACATCATACAAAAATCTAAAGGAGTTCTTTGCAAATACATTAGAGTCAGCTTCCAATTTAACCTTCATCAAAGCTTAAAAACCAGCTAGGTATTTACCCAATTGCTCTCTTTTTTTTGATCAAGCCTGGCCATCACAACTTTCTATCAGTATAAATACTTTGCTGAAAGATACCATTTATTAACAAAAAAAAAAAAAAATTCAGTTCCATTCCCTGCCTGTTTTGATACACAAACAAAAGGTAGATGCAAAACCAGAAGAAAGGTCCCTTATGTGTGTGTGCCTTCCACCTTTNTCTACTTTTCTACCAATAACTCCCACTAACCCATACACGTAACTTCCACACTACTACTCACACTAACCAATAGTCTTCTACAACAAGTACTACAAGAAATGGAGGGGAAAAGGGACAAGAAGGAAGAAGGGGCGACACCACAAATCCTCCATCTTGTGTCCTAGTCACTCTCATATTAAAATCCTAAACCCCTAATTTCTACACTCTATGATACACTCTGTGAAAAACTACTACTGCCACATATTAAAATCCTGTGTGCTCTAACTCATTCCAAAGTTTTGGCAATTTTTCCCAGGGACGAAGGTTAAAAGCAGTGTTCTGCTGAGGGTCAGAATTTCTTAAAACAGGCAGAGAGACATTCTCTGTGCCCTGGATCCAAACATTTCTCATGTAGAAGAGCAAGTTGCACTTGCTTAAATTTCACTACAATGAGTCAATGATAGGGGAGCTGCCCTCGTTTAATGATATGAAGTGCAGCAATTTCAGTGCAGAAACAAGTTCCAGCTCTAATGGATGTGCTGGTACTGATCCTGTCCTGGGACAGCTGCAGCTCCACGGTGTCCAAGGGAGCGTTTTCCAAACACTTCCTAGCGCAGATAAGGCTGGTGGGAGCTCTGCCATCACTTTCCCAAGGCCAGGAGCTCACCTTGGCTGAGCAGGCTTTAGAGAGACTCTGCTCACGGGCTGAGCCTCCCCCTCCTGCTGCTGTCTCTGCTGGCCCTGCAGAGCTGAGATAAATTGCTGTGTGCTCCAGGGAAGGCTGATGGAGCAGGGCTCTTTGACACCTCTCATGGAGAAGGTTTGCCACTGGGATTTGTGGCTTTGCTCTGACAGGGAGAGTTGTTTACCTCGTGCAGATGGAGCTCTTTCCTTCCCAGCTGAAGCCTGACTGCCGGGGTCTCATGCACCAGGACCTGGGTTAGCACTGCAGGAGTTTTATGGCAGTTCAAGGCAGATATTGCAACCTAAATTAAATACAGTCAAAAAAGGTGAAGAAAAAAAAAATATATTTTTAGGAAGGGTTCACAGTAGTCAGTAAATCATTTTTTTCAGGGGGAAGGGAAGGGAAGGGAAGGGAAGGGAAGGGAAGGGAAGGAGAACTGAACAGTGACCATAAAATGACTAAACCAAAAGGAAAAAGTTGCCTTCATAAACTCAGTTTTGAACAACAACAACAACAACAACAATTAAGTAAAAATCATTAATTTCATTTCAGCTGAATTACAGCCCTCCTGCTTACGAAAAAAAATTATTCCTTCAACAGAGAACAAAATTGCCTTTTAAATTTAAAAGACATAAAATAGTTTTCTAAAATGCCAGTGAAAAATGTTCTTTTCTCTTCTGAATACTTTTTTCACTTGAAACTAGTCAGAAATTATGAATCCCATTTTTTCAAATTTTTCAAGATAGTTAAAAGCATGATAATGAATTTTTTTTTTAATTGAACCAAAATGGGAGATCATTTTTGATCATGTTATTTAATACAAGACAAATCAAAAGGCTGTAAATAATGTAAAAGTAGTGCATTTGTAGTCCTGGGAATTTCTCTATCTCCTTTATTGGACAAAGAATGCATGAAGCTGGATGAAAACTGACACCTATTTTGCAGTGAAATAACAAAAATCATTAAATGATTAAAGGATTGTAATCACCTGATCANATTGTTATGTGTTGCATGATTTTATGTGCCCTGTGTCTTTAGTAGAACTTCAGTAAATCTTCAGCAAAGTAAAACTTTAGTAAATCTTCAGCAAAAGATTAATTTACAGATTTCTCCCCATGGTGTTTTCCAGTTGATTTTTCAAAAATAAGATTGGGCAAAAATATTTGGAACTCATGTAATTTTTCCCCTTAACCCTTGTTCTCCTTGCAAACAGGCCTTGGTTTCAGTATCCCAAAGATTTAGTGTTCAGACATTGCACTAGACCAAATCCATAGGAACTAACGAGTCAGGTAAAATTTAATTAGCAGTAATTGCCTTCCATTAACTTGAGGCAGAAGGAAATTCTCCTGTTCAGTCATTTTCCGTGGAAGCCTAGTGACCCTGCTAACTCCCTGAATACAAGGTAATGTGTCACATGTTAAGAAAATATCTGTGTGCCTTTCAGTTCACCAAAATATCATGGGGTATATTTGCAAAAATGGTTTTTTGCACTCATGGAGGTCTCTTTTAATGTATTTTTGTTTTGTGCTGCTGAGCTCTGGTCTCATAGGGGAAAACAAAATCTTTTAACACTATTACTCAGGGCTATCCAAATTCTAAAAGCTTTCTCCTTGCCCCAGCCCAATTTCTCTTCGAAGGCTGAAAATAAAGTTTAGTAAAACAAACTGTCTGATAAAGATATCTATGAAGTATCATAAATAATTCAGTTTCATACTTTGCCTTCCTAACAGAGCTCAGAAATATTCCAGAACAGGATGAGTTCTTTATGCCAAGACGTTATCAACCCTCCACACCCCATAATGATGTGAAAAACCTAATTCTCTTAAAATGTAATCTTTTAACTTTAACTGAACAACATTTACCACACACCCTCTTTTTTGCCCACCTCCTGTGTCTGCAGTCAATATTTTCAAAAGTCATTTCAAAAGTAATTTCAAAAGTCATAACTACTGATCATAAGAAAATAAGGAAAATCAGGTAGATACAGAATATTTCTGCATCTTTATCACTGTGCTCATGGCAGTTCTTTGAGCATAGTTAAAACCTCTCCACTTAGAGGTAGTTATTCCATGGGATGCATCCTCTTGGGCCAGCTGGCACATCACCTTTTTTCTGTCCAGTCACTTTTTTGTCCACTTTTTTGGAGACTTTTCTTGAATGGAGGCTTTATTTTTGTACCGGAAGATGTTTCATTTCAGAAAGGTTATCTCCTAAATTCGGGGAAAACAAGTCTGACTGAAAACACCATTGCAGTGGCTATTTACACTCTGGCCAACACTGAAGTTCAGTGAGGGGACACATTTGGGTGACCTATATTAGAAAATTTGTATTGCCACAACAGTTCATCGTGGTGTCTTTGGCATGCTTGGCATTAGAAAAAGCTGAAATTTTAAATGCACATTGCATTCCATAATACAGCTCAATGGTGACCTGCAGAATTTCTTGTCCACTACCAAAAAAAGATTAACAGCTGGCAGAAATGCAGCATTATTCAAAGCTGGTGTAAGGAGCACACTTAAAAGGCACTCAGAAATATCCTTAAATTTTATCCCATCTCTTTTGTATCAAGAAGAAAATTAATAATTTGAGTCATGTATCAATTTGATTAGTAAAAGGAAACAAAACGAAATATATAAAAAGGTAAATATATAGAAAGAAAACAAAATTTAATACAAATTATAATACAAATAAATCATCATATATAGGAAAAAATCAGGGCCAACCTTTGGTCTTCTGTTTTCTAGACTTCAGGATGAATATTAAAGTTAGAGGAAGAGTCACACTCTCAAAGGAACCAATAGATTTAAAAAAATTTAATGTGCTTCCACCTGTGTGACTTGAACAGTAACAAAAATATGGTATTTTGATAACTCCTACAGGAATATGAAAGAGAAGCAAGACTGAGATATTCTTGAAAGCGTTGAAGGCAAAAGAAAAAAAAGCAGAATCAATATATATATTAAAACAAACAAACAAGAAAAATACCACTAAAACAAAACCCCAAAGCCCCCTCCTAACCTAAAACCCGAAGCAAAACAAAATCCCACCCTGTACTCACATGGTGTACAAATATTGATATTGAAAATTGAAAATATTAAAAAAAAATTCTTAGGATAAGGATTAAACCAAACTGCAGTAGCACAGAAATTTAACTGTCTGCGTTCCTGCAATGTGGTGAATTTCACACTTAACTTGCAGGGCTTCACACTGGAAGCTTTCATCAGAACCTGGAAATTCTGGCTTTGTTCACAGGGACTGAGATCTACATGCAGGGGAATAAATGTGGCATAAAACTGGGGAGGAAACCAAAGGCAGCCTTTATGCTCAAGCTCCAGCCCTTCATCGTTCAGTAGAAGAACCTCACAAAACCTCTTCTGTCAGCACAAATGCAGCTCAGCTCACAGCTACCCACAGACCACAATGGACTCAGAAAGTGGGGTAATGAAGGAACTAATATATCTTCTGTTTGTTTTAAAGGGTTTTTTTTAATCAGTAGGATAATAGTGCATGTGTTAAACATACTGCTGATAAACTCTTAAATGTGTGAATTCGACAACCAGCATGTGACTTCAAAAGGCAAAAAACATCCTGCTGTGTATCAATACAATTTATGATGATGTTCAAGATTTTGTGGCTGTATTGAATTAGTAGATTAAAAATTTCCATAATAGGCTATTTTTGAGGATTTTTCCACATTGTCAAGCTGTTGTTCCACTGGAGTAGATTAAATATAATGTTGATACATGGGTAGTGCTAGTTTTAGGAAGTTTAAGTGCAGTATATTTCATATATTTTAACTTCATTAGTAAGCCTTCTCTTACTATCAGACTATAACATAAATCATCAAATATGAAGAAAAGAACCAAACAAGATCTGCAGAGCTGTGTGCATTTTTCAATCAATCTGTGTGCATTTTTTCCTTTTCAATTTGCAATCTTCACAACTAGCCCCGGGATAAGCAGCCTCAGTCTTCAAAATGCCCATACAGATGAAAAAGATTATATCAAATAAAAAACTAGTGTCCTTCATTTCCCTGCATTTTATATGGCAGTCTGTCTTTTCTGTACTTAGGCCCATTCTAAAATGTTCCACATCTTGTCTTTTAATTCTGACTTTCATATCTCTGAAATCAGGCAAGGATAGATCTCTTGGCACTCCAGAGCTCTGCTAAGCACTGAAAACGATGGGAAGGTGTGTTCTCTGGCTTTCTTGACTGATATATAAGTAGCACTTTAAATAATACATTTTTGACCTCTTAGAGGATGAAGAATGTCTTGCAGAAAGTACCCACCATGCCACCTTCTTTGTTGTTAAGAAAAAGTTTTTCAAAAGAATTATTAGAAAATTAATCACAGGAAAAAAATTCCAATAACCCATTAAAAAATGAAGATTGTTCAAAAAGAAACTCTTACTTTTAAATTCTCTTTTTCTTATCTTTTCCTCATCACAGTTACCTTGCTTTTGAGATCTGTATCATAACACTAATGCAAAGAGTCGTGATTTTTCCTCTGTCTTGATGTGAACATTTTTTCACTTTTTAAGTTTCAATCTCTAGAAAAATTGTGGAGTGGATAACTAAATAAAGGCAAAATAATTTTTGTTGTTGTTCTTACATTATCTCCTCACACAGTGGGGTATGATTGGAGAGAGTTTTGAAAGACACCTGAAAAGTTGCTCCTGAGTAACAACAGGACAAATGCAGATAATAGCAAAAATGTTTTGTTTCTTGAACATTCTCAGGGAACAGCAACATTTTTCTGGCAAACATACTGATCTTCACTAACACTTCTTTTTATTTGAGAGTTAATTCAAGTATAATTGAGAAAAGCTCTGCCTTTAATAATGATGAAAATTTTTCAGAAAGAGCTCAGATATGGTAATGAAATCATAGGTATGTGAATGATAATGCTGAATTATACTTGTATGATTCTTTCTCTGCATTCAGTGAATTTATTAAATTGTTCATTTCATATTCAATGACAGTTTAATATCTGACTGTGGCTTTGCTTAACACTCCTTTTGAGTTCAAAAAGAACTATATGGTCACCAGTGAAAAATCTTTGGGCACTTCCCACCTTCTATAATTGGGACACACTCTTGTGTTCCCACAGTAAATCACTGCAAAAACCAGGGAGCTACACCCACAAGCCTTGGGAGCTCAGATGTCTCCTCTAGTAACAGTAATAATCCTACTGAAGTTTCCTGCAGTAAATGAAGGTCACAGTAAATTAATTACAGTCATTTAGAATGAGCAATAAATCCTGATGTCTGGAAAATGTTTATTCTAACTACTAAATAAAACTAAATAATTGAAGAACTTCAAGAAATATATAATTTTGCTCACATCAATGTCATGCTACTTAAATTTTTCTGTAATATTTAATCCCATGCTAAATGCAGCACACTGGAAGAACAATTCTTCCGATCATATTGTCAAGTACTTGAGATAGCTCTGTACTGAAAAAAATGTTCCTTATTATAAATTTCCTTTTATTATCAGTAAATCAATGAATTCTAGAGCTTGAGCTCTACTTCTGCTTCCTTGTGAACATTGATATAATCATAGCACGGTTTGGGTTGGAAGGGACCTTAAAGATCATCCAGTTCCAACCCCCCTGCCATGGGCAGGGACACCTTCCACTAGAGCAGGGTGCTCAGAGCTCCATCCAGCCTGGCCTGGAACACTCCCAAGGCTGGGGCAGCCACAGCTGCTCTGGAAAACTTGCTCCAGTGCCTCACCACCTTCACAGTTAGGAATTTTTTCCCATTATCTAATCTAAACCTGTTCTCTTCCAGTTTGAAGCCATTCCCCCTTGTCCTGGCATGACATGCCCTTGGGAAAAGTTTCTCTTCATCTTTCTTGCCCCAGCCCTGGTGCAGCACCTTGCACTTAGTCCTGTTAGACCAGATGGGATTCCCATGGTTATTCTTTGTGACTGTTCCCTCTTTTACACATAATTGCATGAAATAAAAAAACTGAAGTCATAGTTGGTCCAAATGAGCCAGTTCCTCAGCTAAGAGATTATAATTGTGGTTTAAAGTTGTCAACAGATTTATATAAAAATTCATGCAAAAATTTTTGTATTTTAAACTATTAAGTAAGTGGTAATAAAAAATTTACAAGTTGAGGAGCTATATATTAAACATTTGTAATTTTTTATTAGTTAGATCATGCAGAGATGCATTTTGGTTTTAGATAATTCAATCTTTATGTTGTGAGAGGTTCAGATATGTGAAAAGCACATTTGGCAGCAACCTACAATTTATGATGTCTGCAGGAGAATTATTAGTAGAATTATTATTTTTTTAAATTTCTTAATTAGGACAGTTACATATTCTTTAATATAAAGTACACCATATTCTGGGTCATGGCATTCTTAGACATGTAACTATATCTGTCATAATAGTTTAAATGAAAAAATGCAGTTCCACTAGTAAAAGTTTTGACTATCTTGTATAAAGCCAAAGGTAAATATAGATCCAAACACACAGACTGAAAACCAGAAATAGCTGACCTAGTTAGGAACTGCATAAAACAGCTTTCATGGTAAATTTTATTGTGGACAGCAGGTTAAAAGGGAACCCTTTAAGATGTTGGGGTGCTTCTTTTCCATTCAGCACATTACATGGGGGCTTTACAAGTAGTTTTGGCTAGATAAGGACTTAAGGCTTTGCTTATACAGGCTTATACACCCTGATGCAGGTTGCTCTCCATTTCATGGGAAAATTGGAGTTTTCCTCACAGGCATGAAAAAATTAACGATCTATTTCTATCAGGTTTATCTTGCAGACATGTAGAACACAGGACTGGTTTTAGTGCTGGTGCTACTTCAGCATACCAAGGTGTTTTGTGCTCTACTTAGACATCTGAGATCTTTTAGCCCTGAAAGTGGTGCCCTGATGCCCTTGGCCATTTTCCCTTCCCAGAATTCCTCTTGTCCATTGTGTTACTGTTTTCCCCCCCAAATCCCTCTGAGAGGGCTGCAGGTCTGCTCTCAAGGCTGAGAGGGGTCCCTTGGGGAATGGGTGGAAGTTGCATCAACTTCACATTTTCAAAAGTACTCTGGGGTCTTTGTAGATGGAAAGCTCAATGTAATGATGCTGAACAGCTTCCAGACAGTCTGAACATCCAGATATCAGTTCAACACCATAGAACTCACACTTCTCTCATTTTAAAGTATGTGTGATGAATGCTGAGAACACTTAAAGATATATTTTATACATTAATATCCTATTTTGTTCCCCTGGTTTGGATTTAAGCACTAGGTCTGCGGAAGAAATTAGTATGTAATTTCTTTTTCTTAATAAATCAGAGGAGATCATCTACTTTTATGTGTTCTTTCACATGATAAGGCTGCAGGTGCAAACAAGTGCAAATATATTTTGTTCATGGTCTTAGTTGAGACAGTTATTTTTATGTCATTCCACAGAAAATCTCTATAAATGTCAAATCTATCTGAGCAGTTTTATTAAGCCACTTTTACTATGTTATTAGGTTCTTTAAAAATAGTTCTTTATTAAGAAAGTTTTTTTTACATGTTTACTTTGTGAGTTTGTTTCCTCCTTAACAACAAAGCCTGTTCTGATATCCTTTTTTAAAGACTTTTCTGCCTGAATTTGTCCTGGAAGTCCTGTAGTGAATTCAACTATCAGGATTAGAAAAAGTTATCAAATATGAATAAAAAACACACCCTTAGGGGCAACTCTCTGCCTATAGTAAAAGTTATTATTCCCAGATATAGCTGTGTAATTACTTCACTATTAATTTGCCTTCACTATTAATTAAACTTCACTTCATAATTAATTTGTTCACTTTTACCTTTCCTTTATCACAAGACATATTTGATAAAGTGTCATATAAAGCATTGGCTAATCTAAAGATATAGAAAAAGGGGCTCAGCTAAGTGACTGAGCAGTTGGCATTACCTTTATAAAGAATTCAAGCCTTTGTTTATTTAGGAAGGCAAAGTGGTGTGGGGTTGAAGTCCGCAGGTACCCAGAGGCTGCTGAATTCAGAGCTGCTGTGGGTCAGACATCTGTAATGCTGAAGTAATGCCTGGGGAGCCCAAGTCCAAAACTGCTCTCTACAACAACTCTTTAAGCATCTGCCTAAATTTAGAAGCAAATAAAAGAAAACCTCTTTCAGCACTACCAGAGCTGACTTGAACCTTGCAGAGCAGTTTTGTGACATGTAACTGACCATACCAGAACTAACTGATAGCTCAGCAATTAGCAATAGGCCTATTATAGAGGTTGAAGCAGAGATTATAGAGATGATGGATCTTGTCTACAAAAGTCAAATACAAAGTAAATAATAGTCTAAATTTCCAGAGAGAAAGTGGGGGGCAAGCTCAGACCTCCTGCATCTTGACAGGAGAGTAACTTCAAACACATCTGTTTAGAATTACCAGCATGGGAAGAGAGACAAGAAAAGAAAACCAGTGTGTAGGAGCAGTGCTTAGGTTTCTCAGTTAAGGCCTGGGAGTTCTGATTTCCTACCATGTTTCCCAGATCCTCCTAATCATTCAATTCCTGTCTAGTGATAAAGTACTCAATGCTTAGGTAAGGATGTTCAGCTGTGTAAATGTACCATGGAAAATGAATGTTTGAGCACCACTCCTAGAGCTGCTCCTAAACACTGTTGGTTAAAGCTGCTCTTTGTTCAATAATGAGCAGATAAAGACCCAAGCCCAAGGACATAGGGAAACCAGGGCATTCACTGGAGACCCAAAGGGAAGCACAAAGCTTAGAAAAGTCTCTTTAACATTTTACCTTAACTCAGTGGTCAAGAGTGAATCTCCACATCTGTAGTCTAGCTGAGGTTTCTGTCCTTCAGCACCTACCCTTAATCTCAGCACAGATATCTTTTTTTCTGCCTGTATGTAGTTAAAGATAAATGAGATTGTTTGATATTAAGCACTCAATAGAAGCAGAAGCATCAGGGTTAAATGTAATGCAATATAGAGGTCAATTGATTTCATGTGGCTCTGAGACTCAGTTTGCTGTTAGAGAACTCAAATAAGGGGTTTCTGCACATGAAAGCCTCCATTTCTCTCTGTTTCAGGCTTCAGAGACTCGTTTTTTAAAAAAAAAACAATTTTGAATTCTTTTATATCGGTGTTGCTGCAAATATGGCCCAATATAATTAAATGAGAGTTTCATGCCATCATCTATACAACTGTAGTCATAAAGTCTCACTAAGTAGGTAATAGCTGAGAATTTATTTTGCCATAGAGAATTTAATTTGTCATAATGTTGCTAACAGTCTCAGCTGTTTTTTTTTTTTTACCTCAGAGCATACACCAAACACCTCAAAAGGGCATGTGGATGGACAGTGGTGCAGTCACATCCTTGTTCCCAGTGTTCATCTGCAGCTGGTAGGTGTTTCCTGGCCTTTCAGACAGGACTTTCAGATTGTCAATTTTCACCCTGGGTCACAAGCTGAACTGCAATTCAGTTCTCATTCTGCAGGGAAACTTGCAATTCATTTCACTGCAAGAAAGGAAACTAAAAGTTAGATGCTGTAATACTTCAACTCACTATTTGGCCTGGACCAAAAGAGTTTGTTTTGGTTTGTTAAATGTTATGCAGTGTGACTTAGAGAGCTTAAATTAAACTGCTATTTATGTCTGCTGAGTAAGAATGGCTTTCCAGGTGCTGGCCAATATCAATCAAACCTGCTTCAAGGACATTTTGAAAAGTAATTGCAGTGCCAGTGACCAGTAAACATTACTATTTAGCCATGTTCCCATAAATAAACCCTGCCTGATAGAGTTTTATGGGAACAGGTTGTAGACTGAATTAATTAAGAGGCAGTGCTGATAGAATCTGGATGTGTACAATTGGGCCATCAGTGGGATCTGATAAAATGGAAAAAAAAAAAGAAAAGAAAAGATTAAAATAATTGTATGCTACTTCTGCATTGCCAGAATTCCAGTTTCAACATATGCAAGGATCAAAAAATACAGTTACCTCTTCAAACATCTTCAAACAAATGGGTGACTATTTGTATGCCTTTGGGACAAGCAAAGGTTCAGTCTAACCCTGGCTGGGTGGTTGAATGCTGCACACATGGACAGGTCCCTCATTTCTGCCAGCCCTGCTGCACTGGAAGGCTTTTGCTGTGTGTCCCACAGTCCATCAGAGATTCATCAGACAGCACAGTTCCATTCCCAGCTAATTACTAAATNTGTCTCCTCTAGTAACAGTAATAATCCTACTGAAGTTTCCTGCAGTAAATGAAGGTCACAGTAAATTAATTACAGTCATTGAGAATGAGCAATAAATCCTGATGTCTGGAAAATGTTTATTCTAACTACTAAATAAAACTAAATAATTGAAGAACTTCAAGAAATATATAATTTTGCTCACATCAATGTCATGCTACTTAAATTTTTCTGTAATATTTAATCCCATGCTAAATGCAGCACACTGGAAGAACAATTCTTCCGATCATATTGTCAAGTACTTGAGATAGCTCTGTACTGAAAAAAATGTTCCTTATTATAAATTTCCTTTTATTATCAGTAAATCAATGAATTCTAGAGCTTGAGCTCTACTTCTGCTTCCTTGTGAACATTGATATAATCATAGCACGGTTTGGGTTGGAAGGGACCTTAAAGATCATCCAGTTCCAACCCCCCTGCCATGGGCATGGACACCTTCCACTAGAGCAGGGTGCTCAGAGCTCCATCCAGCCTGGCCTGGAACACTCCCAAGGCTGGGGCAGCCACAGCTGCTCTGGAAAGCTTGCTCCAGTGCCTCACCACCTTCACAGTTAGGAATTTTTTCCCATTATCTAATCTAAACCTGTTCTCTTCCAGTTTGAAGCCATTCCCCCTTGTCCTGGCATGACATGCCCTTGGGAAAAGTTTCTCTTCATCTTTCTTGCCCCAGCCCTGGTGCAGCACTTTGCACTTAGTCCTGTTAGACCAGATGGGATTCCCATGGTTATTCTTTGTGACTGTTCCCTCTTTTACACATAATTGCATGAAATAAAAAAACTGAAGTCATATTTGGTCCAAATGAGCCAGTTCCTCAGCTAAGAGATTATAATTGTGGTTTAAAGTTGTCAACAGATTTATATAAAAATTCATGCAAAAATTTTTGTATTTTAAACTATTAAGTAAGTGGTAATAAAAAATTTACAAGTTGAGGAGCTATATATTAAACATTTGTAATTTTTTATTAGTTAGATCATGCAGAGATGCATTTTGGTTTTAGATAATTCAATCTTTATGTTGTGAGAGGTTCAGATATGTGAAAAGCACATTTGGCAGCAACCTACTATTTATGATGTCTGCAGGAGAATTATTAGTAGAATTATTATTTTTTTAAATTTCTTAATTAGGACAGTTACATATTCTTTAATATAAAGTACACCATATTCTGGGTCATGGCATTCTTAGACATGTAACTATATCTGTCATAATAGTTTAAATGAAAAAATGCAGTTCCACTAGTAAAAGTTTTGACTATCTTGTATAAAGCCAAAGGTAAATATAGATCCAAACACACAGACTGAAAACCAGAAATAGCTGACCTAGTTAGGAACTGCATAAAACAGCTTTCATGGTAAATTTTATTGTGGACAGCAGGTTAAAAGGGAACCCTTTAAGATGTTGGGGTGCTTCTTTTCCATTCAGCACATTACATGGGGGCTTTACAAGTAGTTTTGGCTAGATAAGGACTTAAGGCTTTGCTTATACAGGCTTATACACCCTGATGCAGGTTGCTCTCCATTTCATGGGAAAATTGGAGTTTTCCTCACAGGCATGAAAAAATTAACGATCTATTTCTATCAGGTTTATCTTGCAGACATGTAGAACACAGGACTGGTTTTAGTGCTGGTGCTACTTCAGCATACCAAGGTGTTTTGTGCTCTACTTAGACATCTGAGATCTTTTAGCCCTGAAAGTGGTGCCCTGATGCCCTTGGCCATTTTCCCTTCCCAGAATTCCTCTTGTCCATTGTGTTACTGTTTTCCCCCCCAAATCCCTCTGAGAGGGCTGCAGGTCTGCTCTCAAGGCTGAGAGGGGTCCCTTGGGGAATGGGTGGAAGTTGCATCAACTTCACATTTTCAAAAGTACTCTGGGGTCTTTGTAGATGGAAAGCTCAATGTAATGATGCTGAACAGCTTCCAGACAGTCTGAACATCCAGATATCAGTTCAACACCATAGAACTCACACTTCTCTCATTTTAAAGTATGTGTGATGAATGCTGAGAACACTTAAAGATATATTTTATACATTAATATCCTATTTTGTTCCCCTGGTTTGGATTTAAGCACTAGGTCTGCGGAAGAAATTAGTATGTAATTTCTTTTTCTTAATAAATCAGAGGAGATCATCTACTTTTATGTGTTCTTTCACATGATAAGGCTGCAGGTGCAAACAAGTGCAAATATATTTTGTTCATGGTCTTAGTTGAGACAGTTATTTTTATGTCATTCCACAGAAAATCTCTATAAATGTCAAATCTATCTGAGCAGTTTTATTAAGCCACTTTTACTATGTTATTAGGTTCTTTAAAAATAGTTCTTTATTAAGAAAGTTTTTTTTACATGTTTACTTTGTGAGTTTGTTTCCTCCTTAACAACAAAGCCTGTTCTGATATCCTTTTTTAAAGACTTTTCTGCCTGAATTTGTCCTGGAAGTC
This sequence comes from Dicaeum eximium, assembly GCA_013396995.1. NCBI lineage: Eukaryota > Metazoa > Chordata > Aves > Passeriformes > Dicaeidae > Dicaeum > Dicaeum eximium. The sequence continues at coordinate 184,025 of VWZP01007621.1, read as the reverse complement.
CTGTAGTGAATTCAACTATCAGGATTAGAAAAAGTTATCAAATATGAATAAAAAACACACCCTTAGGGGCAACTCTCTGCCTATAGTAAAAGTTATTATTCCCAGATATAGCTGTGTAATTACTTCACTATTAATTTGCCTTCACTATTAATTAAACTTCACTTCATAATTAATTTGTTCACTTTTACCTTTCCTTTATCACAAGACATATTTGATAAAGTGTCATATAAAGCATTGGCTAATCTAAAGATATAGAAAAAGGGGCTCAGCTAAGTGACTGAGCAGTTGGCATTACCTTTATAAAGAATTCAAGCCTTTGTTTATTTAGGAAGGCAAAGTGGTGTGGGGTTGAAGTCCGCAGGTACCCAGAGGCTGCTGAATTCAGAGCTGCTGTGGGTCAGACACCTGTAATGCTGAAGTAATGCCTGGGGAGCCCAAGTCCAAAACTGCTCTCTACAACAACTCTTTAAGCATCTGCCTAAATTTAGAAGCAAATAAAAGAAAACCTCTTTCAGCACTACCAGAGCTGACTTGAACCTTGCAGAGCAGTTTTGTGACATATAACTGACCATACCAGAACTAACTGATAGCTCAGCAATTAGCAATAGGCCTATTATAGAGGTTGAAGCAGAGATTATAGAGATGATGGATCTTGTCTGCAAAAGTCAAATACAAAGTAGATAATAGTCTAAATTTCCAGAGAGAAAGTGGGGGGCAAGCTCAGACCTCCTGCATCTTGACAGAAGAGTAACTTCAAACACATCTGTTTAGAATTACCAGCATGGGAAGAGAGACAAGAAAAGAAAACCAGTGTGTAGGAGCAGTGCTTAGGTTTCTCAGTTAAGGCCTGGGAGTTCTGATTTCCTACCATGTTTCCCAGATCCTCCTAATCATTCAATTCCTGTCTAGTGATAAAGTACTCAATGCTTAGGTAAGGATGTTCAGCTGTGTAAATGTACCATGGAAAATGAGTGTTTGAGCACCACTCCTAGAGCTGCTCCTAAACACTGTTGGTTAAAGCTGCTCTTTGTTCAATAATGAGCAGATAAAGACCCAAGCCCAAGGACATAGGGAAACCAGGGCATTCACTGGAGACCCAAAGGGAAGCACAAAGCTTAGAAAAGTCTCTTTAACATTTTACCTTAACTCAGTGGTCAAGAGTGAATCTCCACATCTGTAGTCTAGCTGAGGTTTCTGTCCTTCAGCACCTACCCTTAATCTCAGCACAGATATCTTTTTTTCTGCCTGTATGTAGTTAAAGATAAATGAGATTGTTTGATATTAAGCACTCAATAGAAGCAGAAGCATCAGGGTTAAATGTAATGCAATATAGAGGTCAATTGATTTCATGTGGCTCTGAGACTCAGTTTGCTGTTAGAGAACTCAAATAAGGGGTTTCTGCACATGAAAGCCTCCATTTCTCTCTGTTTCAGGCTTCAGAGACTCGTTTTTTAAAAAAAAAACAATTTTGAATTCTTTTATATCGGTGTTGCTGCAAATATGGCCCAATATAATTAAATGAGAGTTTCATGCCATCATCTATACAACTGTAGTCATAAAGTCTCACTAAGTAGGTAATAGCTGAGAATTTATTTTGCCATAGAGAATTTAATTTGTCATAATGTTGCTAACAGTCTCAGCTGTTTTTTTTTTTTTACCTCAGAGCATACACCAAACACCTCAAAAGGGCATGTGGATGGACAGTGGTGCAGTCACATCCTTGTTCCCAGTGTTCATCTGCAGCTGGTAGGTGTTTCCTGGCCTTTCAGACAGGACTTTCAGATTGTCAATTTTCACCCTGGGTCACAAGCTGAACTGCAATTCAGTTCTCATTCTGCAGGGAAACTTGCAATTCATTTCACTGCAAGAAAGGAAACTAAAAGTTAGATGCTGTAATACTTCAACTCACTATTTGGCTTGGACCAAAAGAGTTTGTTTTGGTTTGTTAAATGTTATGCAGTGTGACTTAGAGAGCTTAAATTAAACTGCTATTTATGTCTGCTGAGTAAGAATGGCTTTCCAGGTGCTGGCCAATATCAATCAAACCTGCTTCAAGGACATTTTGAAAAGTAATTGCAGTGCCAGTGACCAGTAAACATTACTATTTAGCCATGTTCCCATAAATAAACCCTGCCTGATAGAGTTTTATGGGAACAGGTTGTAGACTGAATTAATTAAGAGGCAGTGCTGATAGAATCTGGATGTGTACAATTGGGCCATCAGTGGGATCTGATAAAATGGAAAAAAAAAAAGAAAAGAAAAGATTAAAATAATTGTATGCTACTTCTGCATTGCCAGAATTCCAGTTTCAACATATGCAAGGATCAAAAGAAAAGGTTACCTCTTCAAACATCTTCAAACAAATGGGTGACTATTTGTATGCCTTTGGGACAAGCAAAGGTTCAGTCTAACCCTGGCTGGGTGGTTGAATGCTGCACACATGGACAGGTCCCTCATTTCTGCCAGCCCTGCTGCACTGGAAGGCTTTTGCTGTGTGTCCCACAGTCCATCAGAGATTCATCAGACAGCACAGTTCCATTCCCAGCTAATTACTAAATATCCTTCCCCAGTGTGCTCAGAGAGCAAATTCTGTGACCTGCATGGCCATGCTAAGTGGCAGTGCATGCCTCCAGTGAAATCAGCAAGAACTATAATGCAGATTTTAAGTAGATTTGCTTCCCAAATTAAAGTCTGCTCTTTTTGAGTATTTAAAGTTCATATTTTCAGGGAAATTCCTCAGTATTCTTTTAAGAATGCTGAATCCATTCCTCATTTTTGAAGAACACTAATTTGGCACACGTTATAAAACTCTGAACTGCCAGTGCCCAATTGCTGGCTCTTTACAGAACAAAGACATTCAGACATTTTAAAGGAAATCAAACACAGATAGCTATAAAATAAATAGTTTGGAATGGAATCCTAGAAATAGAGATCATATAACTCAGCCTTCCACTCAAGGCAGAGCCATTCCACACTGGATCAGGTCAGCTATGGCTCTGCTTAGATAAATCTCAGAAATCTTCCAAGGATTAAGACTCCAGAGACTCACCAGGAAAACTTTTCCTGGACTGCACAGCCCTCTCAGTGGAAAATCTTTTTCTCCTGTCAAATCTGAGCCTTCCTAACTGCACTTAGGAACCATCAGCATTTAACATAACATTGGGCATTAGCATGAAGAGTGTTTTTATTTACCAATGTCAATACAATCTACCCGTTGCATATTTTCAGTGTCATCTAAGGCAGTCTGCATCACAGAAAAGACTTGAAAAAATGTTTTTATTTTGGGGAAGGCCGTGGGTCAAGAGTGTCATGAAATGAAGTCAGTAGTTACAACCTGTGGTCCCAAGATTTCTGACTGTTTCTAGATGTCTTCCAGATATTTAAATAGTAAATAGAAGATAATAATAACAATAACAATAACAATAACAATAACAATAACAATAACAATAACAATAACAATAACAATAATCATCATAATAATAATAATAACAACAACAACAACAAAACAACAACAATAACAATAATAATAATAATAATAATAATAAATTAATATAAAATATATTAATAATGCATTAATAAATATACTATTATAATCATATAATAAATATTATATAATGAATATTATTTTTATTAATAATATTAATATTAATATTAATATTAGTATTAATATTATTATTAAAACCAGTAGTCAGCATGGAAATTCTAAATTTGTATTAAAAAAAAAGTAAAAGAGCTCATCTAACTGAAATGAAGTTTATTAAAATATTTTTAATTTATTAAAAATTATGTTTCAGTGGTTAGGTGGTGAGCTCTACTTCAGTTCTCTGTTTTGTTAAATCTTGTTAGATCATATGCAAATAATCAGAATTCTACAGGAATTCTTCTTCAGTGTAAAATTAAGCTATAGTTAGCAATTTTATTCAGTATACAGTTGAGAAGAAAAAAATGATTTCTTTTTAAAAATCTCACAAATTTCAAAAATACGAAAAAGCTAAGAAAATTCAAAGATGAAACCAGGTAGCAACTTAAGAAAGACATGAAGAATCTGGGGGTTTGCTAGGGTTTTTGCTTGTTTGATTGATTGTTTGGTTGGTTTTGGTGGGATTTTGTTTGGGGTTTTTTGTGGTTTGTCTTTTTCCTGCAGGTAATAGGAGTCCTACATTTGACTTCAGAAGGATCAATTGAGTGATGGAGTAGGACAGCACAGTGAGTCATGTTTTACAGAGGGAAAGATTGGTTAAAGGTCAGCATTTGGGAAAAACAGGGACACTTCTCCTCACTTCTTGTGATGTGAGAAATAGCCTTAAGCAAATCACTTCCCTGTTCTTTCCCTCCTCTTACAGCAATAATGGAATACCATTCTTCATCTCATACACAAAGCTCTGCATGGAGGACAAGGGTGCTATAAAAGCTTGAGGTATGACAGAATGTCAAAGCCAACAAACATAAATACAGACAATGGCATTGAAATACTTCACTTTATCCATTCTTTTTCTTTTTTTTCTTGAATGACGTGTGGGATAATGACTACAAGATCTCTTGTCTGCTAAGCTGACATTTCTCTATGAAGTGGTGAAGGGCATTGCCAGCAGAGATTTTTGATTTCCAAGTGTTTCAGCAAGGATTTGATTGGCAGATCACTAACATTGACTTGGAAAGTTACAAAACACAGGAACTGCAAGTAGGGTAAACTGCATCTACCTGAAAATTTCCCCACAATGGAGTATGGAAAATGTTATTTTGCTAACTGGGATAATGCTATATAACTCATTACTGAAAAATAGAACTACTGGATAATTAATCAAGCTTACATTTAACATTCATATTGGATTTCTAGGACTCTTTTCAGTATTTTTGATACTGGTAGGCAAGTAAGATTTCCTGTATTTCCATTTTTTTCTCTGAGGAAAGTTTAAATTGATTTCCCTTCTTATCTAAATGTACATAAGTAAAATGCTTCCTTTTCATCTCCAGGTAGCAGTCAGATGGTACAAGTCTTCCATAAAGACAATATCTGCATAGACAATTCACAGTATAGAATAGAAGGAAATTACAGTCTCCAACCTGAATATTTAGACTCAAATTTCTTCATGAATTTTGACAAAAAATTTAAATGGCTTCAGCTGGTATTCATAGCCATACTGAGAGTGATCTTTACTTTCTTAAAAAATTAGTCTATATTAAGTAGGTATATTCTGTTAACTTATCTCTTTCAGTACAGTTCCTTTAGCTGAACTTATTAAAAAGTTAACCTTGAGGAGTAATTCTTCTAAGCTGCACATCCATGAAACAATAAATTTAGGTTTTGTTTCTATCTTTATGATCGTGTTTACTCAAAATTAATTAAGATTGTTTTCCTCCCAGCTTTTTGCCCTCCCCAAACCTCCTTGATGATGGATCAGTTTGAGGAGCAGAAAATATCTTGGTGCTGTGTAAGCACTGCTCAGGAATGAATAAATAAAATATCCCTGTGAAATCATCACTGTTTTCACCATGGATCCCAAACATAAGCCCATAGAAGCTACTATGAAAACATTTAACTCTGTCCCAGTCAAAACCAGCACAGTATCAAAAAATCCACACAGATATTCAGCATTATGTTGCAATTCCATAATTTGGATCCAGTTTAGCTGCAGTCCTTATTAACATATTTATGAAATAGGAAGGATGCTGGATTTATATTCGTTGCTGGAGTAGATTAAATTATATTAGAAAGGTTGAATTTTAAAAGGATTTGTAGCTTTTACTAAATAATTTGAAATTTTGAAATTATCTACCTTAATCATTGAATTGAGTTACAGGGGGGTGGGGGGGGTGGGGGGAAGAGGCATCTTTTGATCACCTCTTTTCCCTGAATAACACCTAAAAATAAAAAAAATTAGATTTAAAAACTTAAAACCAAAATGCTCTGTTTCATGAACATTAAAGTTGAATGTGTAACTGTTCTCAATTTAGAGCTGGTGGCATAGTGCTGATCCAGTTCTTCCTATAATCCCAGATTTTTTTCCTGTCTGCTTTCCCAAAGCATGCAAGATTCACCAACAAAAAAAAAAACACAAATAAAAAAAAACTCTCTCTATTGCAATATGTTTCTCAACTTTAAGGACTGCTTTAGAGGAAAGGACAAATTTGGCTGCAGTGGTGGAGGGATCTATGGGATCTTCTGGTACTGAGCTGAATTTAGTTTTAGAGGCAGCCTAAGTTCTGCCATAAATAACAATTGCTTGCTTTGAGAATCTTTACATTGAAGCTCTGTGTGTGCAAAGATGTTTGTTATGCAAGAGACTGAACAATTACAGAGCAGTAGCTACATTCCCAGAGTTATGTCAGCACTGAATTACACAGTGTTAAGGCAATTTAAAGACTTCTGGAGTTTTAGTCTTCTCCTGGATATGGCACTGTAATATCTCATCTGGCCAGGTCTACTTGCTTATGTTGCATGTTATTGACTGATTACTGTGTATTAAACGTTATGCTGATATTCTGATGTTTTAAAAACCATGGCTTATTGCCTCAATTGACCTACAAAAATAAACATGTATATGAAATTTTCCTGTAAGGTATTGTGATAATTACATAATGTTAAAATGGAGCTTTGTCCTCTCTCATCCCCACTGATTTTTATGAGAGAAGGGACAATTTTTCTCAGGTGATGGACCTCTTTCCTGCTAATTCTTGCCCCTTCCAGAGCAAGGCTATGGATATTTAGCTGCTCAAGAGGACTGACATTCTTCCTATTATATATTATATATTATAT